>JAQFZG010003271.1:0-14035 GCA_034695465.1 Entomobrya nicoleti | reverse complement strand
TTATGACAATCACCATTGCACTTGCAATAACACACAACTCAATCATCTCATTCTCAAGTTATTTAATCTGACCATTGAATTTATAACACCTACAGAAACCTGATCATACCGGCACCCTTGGAGTAGGTCTAATACCTTTAGACGCCTCTCCTCCATTTTGAACAAAATCACAAAGTGAGGACAATTGTAATTAACTCCTCTCCTCCAAAGATAATCGTCTAAAATAATAAGACTAGCCAAACAAATTGTCTGTCAAACAAACGATGTATGTATACATAAATGTATAAATTCGATTAAATTGTAACTGAAATATTCAAATTCAACATGTTAACTAATGAGTTAACATTTGGATTTACAACTAGCATTTTTTGACAATTTGATCAAGTTCAAATAAGACTTTTAATATATATCAATGGCTCCCAATTTGTCATTTAATTGTTTACTTCAAGTACGATAAATGAAGAAACAACTGGAGAAACTTCTCCAGTCTTGAAAAATCGTAGAGTTTAGAAAATGCGAAATTCGACTATTTTATTCCCATAAATGTTAAATAATTTGTGAACGCAATATAGAATGAACAAAATATAACTTTGTGGACCTACTTAAATGCCCACACTACGAAATTCACATCCCCACTTCCAGAAAAACCGTATACAACCATGCTACTTTATAACAATCATATCGTCAACTTCTACCACAAATTACGTAAATAATTTTTTAACACAAACCATAAAATTTGTTATTCACCTTAACTATTAAACCGGAATTCAAATAACGAAACATGTTAGATGATTTCCGCGTTGCACAAGGTTATTAATAAACTGTTGAAAGTAATTTACCAATGACTCATTCCCAGAGAAAAAATTGTATTGTTTTCGTGGTCGTCTAGTAGTTGTGTTTGTGCTGGCTTAAAAAACAAGAAATTATATTTCAAAAATTGAACAAAAACAAACATTTAGTATGCCTCCTTTAGTAAATAATTCCTCAGTAGTCCACACAGTTACAAATTTCCTTTTGATTTCTTCATTGCTATCTTGATGGTCCTACGACTCATATGCATAGGTAGTTCAGGTTTCTTCTTCATCACTTTTACAGGTAAGGGCACGGACATTGCCTTATCATTAAATAAATTTTCAAAAAATATTTCTGTTATTTATATCATTCATCACAACCATCCATCAGACACCGTCGTGATAGCAAGTGAACGAACGCTTGATATGATGCAGGGGTTTGGTGGAAGCATTAAACTGTTTTCATAACTTCATAAACGATAATCTATATGATGTGAAGGATAAAGTGGCGAATGAAACGACGAAACTGATATATTGATTTTCGTAAGCGATATATTGAAATGCATCAACTGATACATTCCGGAATACGGGCTAGCCCCTGTGGAATATCTTTATTTATTTGCACATCAATAATTCTGTTGTTGCAATCCAGTTATTAGTAATACTGGGCAGACTTAACTGGTTCAGTTCAGCGAGCAAAATTTAATTCGCAGAAGTCAATATGCTAAGCTTTATTCAGAGAAACTAGTAAAATTTTCAAACGATAACATATGAGCCTAATTGTAGATAATAATAGGAGTAGCCAATAAATCTGTCTGTCAAACAGCTTTCGTTTTGTGCATGCAAACTTACGGAAATGTACATCAAATCACTCATGTATCTCGTGGAAATTGAAGGCCACTGAGTCCTTTGAAGTTCATAAAATAAACTAATTAGGAAGTCAACACTAGTTAAGTTAAATTTACACATCAAAGGAGTGCACATCAAATTTAATTTGTTTTCATTGAGACTCGTTGGAAATGAGACTACGTATTTTAAAACAAGTTCGAATATATTTTTTAGTTCTCACACTATATCGGTATTGAGAAGTAGTCTAAGTAAGTTTACTTTCTATTACTACTATTCCTTCACCATTGCCCCTTCGATATAACAGTTTATCAGACGTACATTGCATATTTGATAAAACAATGACCGTACGTAATTGTTTAAAACCCATTCTTACCGTTGGTTTATACCTTGGCCTATTTTATAGGTGTGATATTTTAGTACATAACAGAGAACAAGGTGTTCGTATAAAACGAAAATGGTAAGCTGCATTGATATGTCATAATTTAAAAAATATCTTGTAAACTTAATAATGATTATATATAAAAATCGATTTCCTTAAAATAACAGCACATGTCAATACGTTTATACATTACTACTAGGGCTAGGATATTTTATCAACTATTTATACCGGGTAATCAAATACCATTCATACGAAATCTATAATTGATGTTGTTTTGTAATAAATGTTTCCAATACTGAACAGGCTTTGGAAGCAATCAATTCTATACATGTATTATCTTCTGCTACATCTATAACAGATCACTTATTTCATATAGTGACTGAGTTGGGAGTAGGCAGTACCACGTACTTTATGTAAGAATGTTCCCAAATATATTTAAAGTTGGAAATTATTCTTTTAAAAACTGTTTAAATAACAATGATCTTGTCGTTTATAATTTTAGACATATGTATATACTCTGTTACGCAAACAAGTTAAGCGGTTTAATCTTACGTATGGACAGTATGATCTCTAGATTTTATTTGAAACCGTGTATGCGCAAGCCTAACCTTAAATACAAAAGGTTTTGTTGGGCCATTCTTATTTTGATTTATTTGTACTGCACATGTGAACATGTTTGGTATGAAGTGCGGTGGACAATGTATTTCATAAAAATAAATAAGGGTAACGAGATAATAAATTTTTAATTTGGAATGACATAAAATATTTAAAAAATTACAACACTCATAAGTAGTTAACTAACCTTCCATTATAAATTTTATTGCAATTTACAGATAAGTCTATTAGCGCGTTGCTAAAACTGCTTTATCAAAAACGCTACATTTCTATCGAACCATATCTACCGTTTAGTTATCATCCAATAGTTCCCATTGTTTTATGGATACAGTCAAAAATTGGCATACTTACATGGATCTATTCTAACGTACTGGTAATTACTATTTGTAAAGGGCTGACAGAAGTGATCCAAAGTTATCATGAGCACATGAAATATTGTCTATCAACATGGACGAGTGTTAAAAATATAGATGATGAAAACATCAACACGATAAGATGGAAAAAGAATTGTAATCATTTAAGAGATATTTATCTTAATATCCGTAAACTGGTATATTCAACTAGTAAGTTTATCTGGCCTTTGGTACTGAGCTGTTGTGGAATGAATATTTACTTTGTTGTTTCTAAGGTACAATTCAGTTGAAAACGAACAAATAATATAATGCAATTACATATTTTACAATTTTATGATAATATTTTTTCTTGTTTAGTTGTTCCGTTTGATTGCCATAAGCAACGGTTCCTCACCGGAAGCCCTCTATTATAACTTTTCAGTTGTGACATTTCTTCTTCGAGTTTGTGCCGTCACATATTTTGTGGCTGATGTGAATCATGTTTGGAACGATATCTTTAAAACTATTCAAGAATGTCCGGATCAGTTGTACTGCATGTCGGTAGGTCAAATGCTTGATCATCATATGTATTTTGCTCGTTCTTGATATCAATTCGTAATTTCAGATAGAGCGACTGGAAAAAGCTATAATCTCAAATCCCTGTGGAATATCCATTTTTGGAACGTTCATCATTACAAGACGATTCTTTATTTCGGTTATTAGTTTAGTTTGTACGTGTGAAATTCTTTTGTTGCAAGCTAACATTATCTTTAATTCGAAACAAGCGTAGAGTCGTGTAAGACAAAGATTATTCGTTACATTATTATTATTAAAGATTACACAAGTTCGTATACTATTAAAATAAAATCCTACACAATTTAATGAAAAAATTACTCAAATTAATATTTACGGGAGATAAATTTAGCTTACAGTACATTTATATAACTAAATATATAAATTCCTTTTTCCACATAGTGCTTTTATCATTGGAAGCCATTATCTACATACATAAATATGTACATACGTTAGCGTAATACAATTTTCAAATATAAAAATCGTACAATTATTTTTCATAGTAATGAACCGAGTTAAAAGCTGAAATGCACGCTTTATACTCCAACTTGAATTGAAATATTTAATCATAATTTTAATAGCACCTTATACAATTTGAATACACTTGTATTTTTCGTCATTAGTTAAATATGGGCGTTGTCATATATTGTACAACTTGTCATCTTATAAAAACCTGAAGATTATTCTTCTAGAGCTTCAATATTTCTGTAGTAACAGGACTCATTTCGAGTTTACCAATATATAAGCAAAGTTGAAAAATGCCAAATATATTCGTGAGTGGTTCTGAAATGTCTGAATCTTGAAACCGTAGTAATTACACAAATTACAAGTAACGCAACACAAATGGTGCAAAGAAATGAACGTATGTAACTGCTGTATTATTTAGAAACAGACTGAATCGGTTTTGATATGAAGACTATGGCTATGCTCGCACGGTTCGAATTCCTTTACATGTATATTTTAAAATGTAAGGCTTATTTTGACTACCTATATCATAGTTTTCTAATCAAAGTACACTGTATTGACAGAACACTTAGAAACTTCAACTTGAGTTTTATCAACAAAACATTATCATTTATAGATTACACTTACACCTGGAAAACTCTTTATGATTAAATCATATATAATGCGTACTTATATTTCACCCATAGAAACCTTTGAAGTATCCTTCAAGGTTTTAAAGAAACATTTTAGTTTGGCTTGCCTTTTGTTATTGGAATGACGTGGACATGTTTAAACGTTTAAAAAAAATTAATGCACAGAAGAAACATGAGGTGTATTGTAATAGTTCACAGTTTATCTATAATACTGTTTTTAAACGCAGAAATTCTCAGAGAAAGCAATCATTTTATTCAAAATCAGGTTTTATATTTTAGGAACTGCCATCTTAGAATTTTCTTTACAAATTTACCTTTGAAAGTTGAAGATACCCAATTTTATCAAGCAATTTTAAGCGCTTCTACAAACGAAATGGTATTTTCATTACAAAACATCTTCACCGAATCCAACACGAAAGATTATCGTAATATTTCTCTTAGTCTGATCATCCATCGTAGACTCTTTTGTCTCGTGCATGTGTTTTTGAAAGATGACGAATTTGTTTTAAAGTCAAATATGTTAGCTTTAAAAAGAGAAATTCAAATTTCGACTCCGCAATTCATTATATTTCTCGATAATTTTGTCAGTCCAACTAAAAGTAATCTTTTAGACGTGAAAACGTTTTTAAAAGTGTCAAATTATAAAATATCTACTGCACTAGTAATTTTCTACAATTCATCGAAAGTTTTTACGATATGCTGGGCATGCCTTGAAAGCTTTGCCATTACAGAATGGTCATTGACATCTCCAAATTTATTGAAGGGTGTGTATAAAGTACCCGAGGTTAAACTGAATTTTAATTCCAAATTTTTGCTTACCGACTTATATAACAATGAACTAAGTAAAGGCTTCCGCAGTTGTGATAAATCCGCCAAATTCAATCGAACTCATCTACCACCTGGTGTAGAAATTTGCATACTACGCACTTTAGGCAAAAAGCTAAATTTTACATACAAGCACAAAAAAGGACATTTTGCCAGAGTACATCACAAAATTGAAATAAATGACCCCAATTTTATGGAACGATTTCTAACAGGTAAATACCAAACAGTTGAAGTTGCTTTTAACCTGGAGCCGACATCTTTCATTGTAATTAAACATAGGAGAGAGGGATTCAACGAAGCAATTGCTGGAATGCTTGATTGGGCCCTTTGGTTTATGCTTCTAGCCTTGTACCTTTCAATACGCTTATCCGTAGCAGCCTCACTGACAATAATTAAAAATCAAATTAAGCATAAAGGGAATTTAAACCTTGTAAATTCATTTATGAACCAAGGATTATACAGCAAAATTAAACCTTTCCTTCGAAACTGGAAACATATCCGATGGCACTTGCTTAACAAAGTGGTTTGGGCTTTCACTCTGGGTACATTAGTAAATATGGCTTATAAAGCAAAAATGACTTCGTTTCTGACTAAATATCCGGAGCCATCTTATCCTAAAGATATTGAACAAGTTAATAACAGTGGAA
This sequence comes from Entomobrya nicoleti, assembly GCA_034695465.1. Taxonomy (NCBI): domain Eukaryota; kingdom Metazoa; phylum Arthropoda; class Collembola; order Entomobryomorpha; family Entomobryidae; genus Entomobrya; species Entomobrya nicoleti. Next base: position 7,927 of record JAQFZG010003271.1, on the reverse strand, counting down.
TGATGACAAAAACAATTGTAACTTATTTGCAAAAGAATACTACGCACGCACGGTGTGGTGATGGAAACGGAAACACGAAAATACACAAGGCTGCTCAAATAGACATGCGTGGAATGCGGTGCTTAACGGCTGCATTTTTTATCCATCATAAAAAGACTGATGGATATACAAATAGAAATTCAGAGGAATTTCCTGACACATTTGCAGTAGTTGGACCATCCCAATACACCAACATGCAGAAGGATCTAATGAAGGCGTTTGTACCAGCTAAATGGGTATCCCATGTAATCAAAGTTGACACGTTTGCTATTATGCGACCATTTATTGTCAGTAGAAACTATTTCTATCCAATATTCAAAAATGGGTTAGCAAGTTTAATTGAAAGTGGGCTTTATGACCGATGGGAAAAATATTACCAGGAGATGTTGGCTTGGCGAAATTTTCACAGTACTAAATCTGCAATAAAAGATTTAGACGGTGACGGTGACGTAACTCCAATGGATTTTCCGGTGAAAAGTGATCATTGGCATGGTTTCCTAATGAGCAATAAAATGTATGGCGGAACTCATGCTGAAGGAACTGCAAAACAGACAGAGGCACGGCCACTGTCATTTCAGGAATTACAAGTGCTTTGGATGGTGTATGGTATTTTACTTGTTGGATTGGGAGTTACTTTTTGCATTGAAATATTTCAGAAACGTGCTAGAGAAAGTCCGATTTAAAATTGGTGCAAATAAGGTAATAATTTATTGCTAAAAATTCAATTAATTAATTAAAGTCTTTTAATTTAAAAGTATTTTGTCATATTTTTATTTAAAATTGAAAGAAATATCATGTGTTACAATTTTTGAGTCAATTAAAAAAAATTACTGAAACACATTCAATTGGTCTTACGCTGTAAAATAAATTAATGTCTCAGAGTGCCCTTCATTCCTCACTTGTTTTACTAAATTATTAAATCAATTCATTCAGGTTAGTTAATTCGTGTTCCGTAAAATCAACTAAACTTGGTCTACCATTGAATCATACAAGTGCAGTGACCGAAAGCAAATAATGTCACAAGAACGAGCGGGCTCATCACACTCTTCTCTTGGAAGACAAGAGATTATCCCTCGTCCATCAATACTCACTTTGTTACCAGGAAGCACAGAAACCTATAAAATAAGAATTAAGTACATAAAATTCACTTTGATTTATTTATTCATTCATAAAAACATTACCCAACAGTTATATATGCGTTGGAAATGTAGGAATTTACCGGAAATATGTCTCCAAGAACAACTTCCGCCACGTCAGTCTTTGTAACGTAGAATAGAACTGGGTAGGTGACTTCTTCCATTTCACCATTAGAAAGCTTCACTTGAAATTCGATGGGGACCTTCAATGTTCCCAGTAGCAGCATTTTAGATTCACCTAAGCTCACAATGTACCCAGGACATTTGGTGTTCATCTTATTAGAAAGTTGGCATTTCTCCACACATTTAATCGTCATGAAGCAGTCAGCTGAGCCTAATTAAGCACAAATTTAGTCAAATTACGAAACGAAATTAAAAACGTTAACTAATTGATAATACTGTATCGCTTTAAAGTGAGTAAGTTACTTTAAACTTTACCAGACTTAAGAACCTTAACCGGAAATCCATTAATTTTGGCGGGGAAAATGGGCAATTTCACATCGTGGAGTTCTACCTCTGCTAGGTTTGGAATATCTGTTGCCATTTTAAACTGACGTTATAATTTCCAAAGATTTCAAAAATATACCATATATGAAACTTAATTAAAACGTTCAAATCTCAGAGAAATGTCTAGACTGCTTGTAGAAGTAAAAAATCTTAATGATATTGATAACGATAGCTCAAGCGAACAACTAACAACCACACTTTCTGTCTTACTTCACTTGAATAACTAAAATGATTGCTTGACTTCTTGATAATTTCTCAAGGACAATTGTACAATAAAATATGCACAAGGTACATACATCACATCGGTCGCGTCGTAAACGTAACTCTCAAAACTCCAAAGCAAAGCAGCCAAGACATTGAAATTATCGGTCCAATAAAACAAAACTGTTTTGTGCATATGTATTATGTATGCACATATTACAAAATGGCAAGATAAGATAATGTAAAATGCAGTTTCACATGTATTTTGGAAACGTGAAAAAACGTTTAGCGTTTTCATTCCAATATTCCTTTCAATAGTTCGTGATTTTACTGTGTGATGCCCATCTTATTTGTGAGAATTGCGTATTTACTTTGGAATTGATCATTTCATTAATTTTCGTCATATTATGCTGCTGTCGATTTTATGCATCTTTTCGAGAGATCAATGATAAATTGATAAAATTTTCTTACCATAACTTTTAGTCATTAGTCGATAGTGAAAACAAAATAATTTTTCAGTATAATTAAAAACGATTTATAGCAATTTACATTTATTACACGACACGTGCAGAATTATATATACTTTTATTTTACAAGAAAAAATTCGAGAAAATTACAATTCTGAATGGATGCAAAATTAATATTAAAATTAGGATCGTAATTACCGATAAATACTAAAATGAAATCCAGCTAATATGATTCCACTGAATTTACGATCTTTTCATTTTTAAGCTTTTAAATCTGTTGATCAGCTTAACACACGTACTATTAAGCCCTTTAATTGATTGATTATAAGAATTGTTTGGTTTTTGGTAATGTTGGTAATATGATATTCAATATTCCGCACAATTGATAATAATTAATTTAGCTGCGCAGGTATTTTACTCGCCTTTTTTGGTGAATCCAATTTTAGAAAACGAGTAGCCATGATATACCGAGAAGACCGTGCGGGTTCATCCCACTCTCCTCTTGGCAAAAAGGGGATTTCTCCTCCGCCCATCATGAGTGTTTTTGTGGCGAAGTTCTAGAAAATGAAAAACAACAATGACTCTTTATTATTAAGTATGTTATTAGTCTAATCTAATTATATAATTAAATCTTATTTTTTCATGACATTTTTTAAACTTACGAATCCTGAAATCCTAATACATCCCAGAACAATTTCCGCAATATCCGTTTCTAGAACGTAGAATAAAATTGGGTACCGCACTGTTTTCATCTCTCCATTTGGAAGCTTCACTTCGAACTCGATGGGAACCTCGACTGAACCCAGCAAAGGAATTCTCCCCCTCAAAACGGAAATCACATGGCCAGGAGATCGGGTTTCCATTACATCGGAAAGTTTGCACCTTTCAACACATGCCATGGTCATGTAGCAACCTTGCGAGCCTAATTTAAACAAAAAATGTAAATGGACTTGTTATAAAATACAAAAGTTTTGCAGAACACTACTTGACATGAGAATACTTCTACTACTAATCATGTAATTACTTTTTTCAATAGCAAATTAACATTGCTTACCAGAAGAATAAAGGGCCTTGACTGGAATTCCATTGACTTTCCCCCGAATGAAAGGCATAGACACCTCATTGGAGTCGATCTCTCTTTCCAGGGAATCTGGAGCGCTTTCCTGGGAAGTTGCCATTTTTCTTTAATGCAATTCAAACTATCATACAAAACTAGCTTCAATTTGTTCAATTGATTGTTTATCAAAATTTAAACTGCAACAACTTGCTAACTCGGTAAAGAGACAGCTGACGCGTCAGACCAGACCACTGCTGAAAATCAATGTTTCTTGGTTTCTCAAAGAGATTCCTTTGTTACGTAAGTGATGGATGACCTAGTGAACTACATTTTAAAACATAGCTTGTCAGGTCATTTCGTTAACTCGTCAATGTTGTGTAAGTGCTCAGAAATAAGATTTTATTTTTCTTACAACGCAACGCATTAATGTATAAATTTTATTCACTTAACCAATCATGCAGAAAATACAAGGCTATCTTTCTCGAAAGAAGATTTCTCTTTGAAAACATCAAAATATTATTTTTGAATTCCTTCACAGTTGACAGTATTTCATCAAGCCTGTACTCAGCTCTTTATAGTTTTCTGCAGACGGATTACTTACAACCGCCATGAGTATGGCCGCAGTAGTAATATTACGTTCATTGCAAAGATCTCGCATAAAATTAATCAATTTTTGTTGATCCTCTTCCCCCATTTCCTTAATGATTTGTATCAAAGATTTATATTTTGCTGAAGTTACATAAGCCACCAAGCCTCCTATTGTTGCTCCAGCAGCCAATCCGATGGGTCCTCCAACAATGCCACCAAACAATGTGCAACCTGCTGTAACAGCGGATCCTTTGAGACTTTCCAGGGCATTCTTTTTCAAACACGGATGTTTAGAAAGAATCTCGCAAGCTTCTAAATACTCACTTTCGCTAATCACCATGATTTCCGTTTCCGAGAGTTATCTCTGTATTTTCTGGAATGCAATAAATACAGAATCAATGTAAAATGTGTTTTCCATGAATATCTGTAGTACCGACTACCGACTTACCTTTTGAAACTATAAGAATAACTTTGCCAATTAAATTCAGATAAACGAAAAAAAAACAATCAATGCAGTGCAATTTTATTTCATTTTTCATTCCAACTTTGGTTAAACAATTTTTATGAGGTGCCAACGAGAACTGAATTACATTCAGAGATTCTCTATCTATTGTGATTTACTATCTGGTTCATGAATTTTTGGTTTACTTATTTATGTTATCAGCAAAATCGAATGTAAACAGGTTCAAGGTTGGGAAAATAAGCATATATTTATAATCAACAGTCAAACATACACACTGGTTGTCAGTATTGTTAAATAGAAATGAACCATGAATCAGTGCAGTGCTTTCATCATCACATCATCATTCAATTTTGGATAAATGTATCAGTGAAATGGATATATTTTTTTAGATAGGTAGGTAAAAAGCCGTTCTTAAATATAAACAATTGTAAAACTAACAATTAATTGTGCAAATTATTAAGTGAAAGGTTTTTGATAAAAATATGAGTGCCTGCTTAAATGCATGTTTAGCTTTGCACTCCACTAGAAGTTGGGTCACCATAAATGATAATGAAAATAGGAGTAAAAAAAAGTGTTGATAATTTGATAACGAGTTATAAAAATAAAAATTGCTGTCGGATGTCATAAAACATTTGGCTCCTATTTCAACTAATGTTGTTTGTTTTTAAGATTAGGTACGTAAGTTCATGGATGATAAGTAAGTACTAAGAGCTTGTTATTTGTATGCATTCTTAAAGCTTACTGAAAAAAATTGTTTGCAAAAAAAAACGATCATGATTATGACATGACATATTTTTCATGATATTTGCTAATAAATTTTTTCATGCTGCACACATACCATTTTACGAGCGAGGAAGACATTAAAGAAGTCAACAGTTTCAGACTACTCACTAGAATATTTCAGCTTTTGGAACTAATGCTGTTATCTTACGTTTACATCATACACTGAAAACAATAAAATCTAACTGCTTTAATCTTACATAGGAATTTCGGCAACTGTTGACACCATTCGTGATGTAATGACTTCAACTAAAACTCAAAAATACAAAATATTTCTAATAGTGTACAACGATGTGTAGTTTTTTAGTAGCTGTTCCATTCTATATAGAGTTGAAACATTTCAACACGGAAAAATCTTTATATATTAATCCTAATTTTGGGGTTTACAATGCCGAGCTTACGATCGATACGATACAAGAATGCGAATAAAAAAATGCGTCTCCAAACAAGACTTAGGACTTGCTTATTGGCTAATTAGCACATATATAACTCATTGGATCCAAATATCGAGCTCCCTAAAAAGTCTCTCCTGGTTAGTAATGACAGTGAATAAAGTTGAGACTAAGATTATTCTACTAATGTTGTTGTTATGGTAAAAGGTTTTAAGTGTAATAAATTTTTTCTCTTGTATTTTTATATGCATTGAATTATAAATAGTACTTAAATCCATTAAAAGTCGTTCTATCTGATATGACAAACACAATCAAGAAGTACTTCATACTTACCTGTCTATGCATATGCCACTTAAAATCATTCCAGTAGTAGTAATACTAATGTCATGTTCATATTTACTGCAAAAAGGGCCTTGCCCTCAATAAATAACAAAGAAATAGCAAGGTGAATATTTTAAAACTCATTGACCAGTCTTGAAATGGACGGACCTACGATTAGTATTTTTACAGATCCATATTCTGGCTTAGCACAAAGCACAGTGATGTTTCGTAATACTACTAACAAATATGTCTCGTTTCACCCCAAAAAGGCGAACGGTAACTTAGGTCCAGCTTCATTTAATACGTGCAATAAACTAATTCCCCCTCGGCTTAATTATAATAAAAAGCGAAGGCGCAGAGTTAATAGTTCTGGGGATTATTGCATGGCCTTTATGGTTTTCTTCAAAGCTTGCAGTAATTTAGCATTTTACTTTTGTTCTAAACCTTATCACATCCTGATCTCCCCCGACGACGGAAGTGTTACTATCAGGACATGGTTGCCACAAAAGGTATTACCTTTAAACAGTGAGATGTAACCTTCTAATTAGAGCAAGAGTCCCAGTGAGAAATTTTAAAAACGACGGAACATAATATTTCGTCCTTTTTCTTATTTACTCTGCGCCCTTGTCTCCATGTGAGGGATCATCACGCTTTTAACAGTGATATCCCCCAATGGAGGTAGGAAAATGCATTTACTATTTTGCGAAAAAGGTAAGATCTTCGGCAGAATTTGTAAAAACAGCCGAAAATGGCAAGAAAAACATCATGGAAACATTAGCGCAGAGTAAATAACTGGTCTATCTGTGCCGGGTGCTCAAGGAGGGATTCTCGTTCTAAGTAGCATGACAGTTCAAGTTAAGTAATAAAAACTCCAGGGAAAATTTGATGTAACTCTGTATATAATTCAATATACCTGCATATATTTTCGCATATACATAATAATATGTATGAAGAATGCAAAGGGGTTGTGGTCAATTGCGGTTTTGTCCTTTTGACAGCAACCCGCTAATGCAACCTGCGTTTCTAGTAATTAGTCTACTTTTAATTATCCCGACCCAGAATAATATTTTTGTCATTATCATGTTAATCATTTAAAGGCAAGTTAGACATAAAAGCCGCAGGGAGTACTACTGGTTTTCCTTTAAATTGCAATAAATTATACGCAGGTAATCTTACTCAGGTAGGTATATTCCCTTTGGGAAAACCTGGATTATTTATATGTGTGTAGAGTGTGCACACAATGTAATTGTATGATAGCGATGTGCACAGGATTAAAAATTTCTCCGTGGAACTTTCCTACATAAATGTCCATCACTTCACTACGCATCCATCCAACATCCTGTATATGCCATCATTATTAAAAAAAGGTGAACGCAACATAGGTACATAGTCAACTGGATATATCTGCAATTTGTTGTACTAGTAATTTTCTTGTAATACATATAATTTCACTTTCAGTTTGCGTATAAAACGATGAACGATAACAAGGTATATATAGCAGTGCAGTGGGCAGTGAGAGTGAGTAGACAATGGACACATGTATTGGAATTTAATTGGAACTGAGAGTCGGCGGGTCGGGATAATCAGCTATGGGAAAATGCTGTGATGAACAGACGAGTTGGGAATTGGGAAAAAAGTGGAATTTATCATTCTAAAAGGTTTTGTAGGTGTTTACATACGTTTGCATGATTACGTATCAAACTTACCTTTGTGCCTTTTAATTTTTAAAAAATTTACATAATTCCATGTTCATCGGTTTTATGATCATCATTAATCATTATGCTAAATGACGAGAGAGGTTCTCTTAACAAAACGGTTATAAACGTGGATTGAATAGCGAAGAGCAGATGGGTGTATTATTATTATGCAACAATGAACTAGCCGAATAGAATTTGAATCAAGTTTATTTTTACCGTTCAATTATGCAGACATTTTATTTCACATTATTTTCAATTTTTATGTGTATTTTGACACTT
>JAQFZG010003270.1:0-14038 GCA_034695465.1 Entomobrya nicoleti | reverse complement strand
TCGTGACTTGAAAATCAAATCAAATGCATGTGCTTGATATTCATTTTTTTCTCCAATTAAATTAAATACTATTTCCTTCGGAAAAATCAAAGTTTATAAACGTTCGAATGTATTTGTACAATATACATACACATGTGTGGTAAAACGTGATGCATAAATATAATGATGGTAAAATTTACTTTTTTATCGTGAGAAGAGAAGACCAATTCTTTTATTAAATGAATATTAATATGAAAGTAGAATTGTACTTAGCTGATAAAGGATTATAATGGGTACTAAATTATTTTGTGTTTTAAAATATTTTATTACTAGGACAAAACATTACTCACAAAGCAGCATTCATTTAGTTTACAGGTTAACTCGATTACGATAAGAGGACAGTTTATATGAATGATTTTTATTGCTATTTTTTTATTTTGGGACTACAATGAGACTGCAGACTGCGCCTTCTTGTCACTCATGCGCAATTAGAGCCCGATCGAAATACATCGGTCGCGTGTCACAACAAAATCACTTCTAAATCAGGTTGTGTGCTCATATAGTACTAAAATCAATGAGATTTTTTCCGAAATGCAGCTTCTGGTGTTCTGGTTGCTTATGTCTCATTTGCCACTTGAATGATTCGTAATAAGGACAAAAACAAACTTATTCCTTTGTAAAGAACAATGCAAGAGACCGGATATGTACGCACTTCGGAAGTCATACAGGATCTACAAGATCATAAAATTAAATCATTACGAGCCCTGTAATAAATGTAGGCTAGCCTGAAAAGATGCAAAAATGCGAATACTGCGCTGTGCCAGTACGCTGCGAACTTTAAAAAAATCTTTATGATTTGTAGATCGACGCAGTGTTGATGGTTAATTTATTATTTATTATGATGAGTATTGTTGCTCTGTCAGTTATGTATGTATTAAGAAAATTGAATCACGTTTTTTATTACGTACCAATCTCCAAGTTAAAAACTTACCTTTTTATGTGTTACGTAACTACATGAAAACGATTGCATAAAAAAATTAGCTTTTGTACCAATTTAGCAGCTACAAAACCCAATATTATCTAAACAAACATTTTTTCATTAGTTAATTTTATTTATATTCATGCAAACCAACCTGACAAGTCGAGTGAGTGTAATACATTTTTTTTAAAAGAACGATGATATATCGTAATGATATTTTGTGCACCCATTTTTGTTAGATAAAAATGCAGTGTGACAAAGTGAACAACTTTCATTGAAATAATTATGTACATCAAAAGCATCCTGATTATGATGCATTATATCCTGTAATCAGAGCAAAAAAATAGATAAGCAAAGGAACTAACTAGCTCTCTGTCTGTGTGGTAAACAAGAAAGATGCCCCAGAATACTGTATACATATATGAGATGAGATGCACATCATTTTTTTATTAACTAATCAAACCACTACTGCACAGCATCTCACTTTTTCAAAAAATGTCTTATCACTCATTTCTCATTATCAAGAACCCCTTTTAGTAAAGTAGAGTATTTCAAACAAGTACGGAGTATTGATGCAATGAAGTATCTGTATATATTTTTTAAATAAATGATTCTGGTAGATGGATTTTGTGCGTCGTTTTGTACTATAGGTACTATCGATAAAGACATCTTTTTGCTGATGGTTTCAATAAATGCAAATTTTTGCAAGTTGGATTGGTTTATTGCAAAGGCGGACGAACAATCCAACACCTTCAACTATGGTAAGTGTACAACATCATCTCTGTCCTTACAACTAAAATGTGAATGAATTTTTGTATTTGTCGTAGCTTATTATTTCTTACAACTGCCGCATGCAACTTTCGTTTTCTGCTTTGAGCATTCTTGTGCTTCTTATGAGTCACTGAAAAATGCCAAAAAATCCTGTTTTATGTATGCCTACGATACAGATATGCTTCAGATTCCTCAGAACCTTTTCCGAGTAGATGGAAACAAATGCAAATAGTCAAACGCAGGGTTTGCCAGAAGGGTGTTTATCATTAGCCAAATATTATGCAAATAACTTAAAGATTCAATGAAATCTCAGCCCAATTTCAATTAACAAATAATACTCACTGTACATTCCAGTACAAAGAGTCAAAGTAAATCCCATTGTTTTTCAGGTTTCCCATCAAGTTAAATTTGTATAGTTGCATTCAAATTAAATGTACACTTGCAAGATTATATTTTAAGCGTATTCTAAAAGTTGTAGTTTTTCGATCGATATATTTTATTACAGAATAATATTTTTTAAATATACATTTTTTAATTTAACAATTTAATCTTATTTTCGTGCATGCATTGCATTATTCACATACAAATGTTACCCATTTTCTTCCCCCCAATCTCCCTTGGCTTACACTCAGAGCCTTCTTCACAATCAACATACGCCATTTCTGACGTATAGGTATTGTTATTACCCCAGCTTGATGAACTCCTAACTGAGCCACACATGCTTCCTTTAGCAGCTACACAAGACTGTTTCTTTATGTCGTACCTCAGGTATGAATCCAAACACAAGCACGTCCTCGATTTTCCATGACACATGAGCCCTTTCCAAACATTGCATTTTCCAGGCTCACATTTTTCCCCGTAATCCTTAGCACAGGTTTCCATAGGTGTGAGACTGGTGCCATTACTACATTGACAGATACCGTTGACACACTCGGAACCCTTGTCACATTTTGGATAGTTGCCCAAAGGTCTGCATCGTCTTCCCACCATCGCCACGCATTCTTTCCTTTCCAAATCGTATCTCTCATTCATTTGATTACGACATTGACAGCTAAAAGTTCCATCATGGCCATCCATGCATTCCAAGAATTGGTCAGCATTGCAAAGTTCTCGAGGACTATTATCAGCCATACTACCGTTTTTACCATTTGAATTGCTCATGCTGTCCTCATCATTCAAGTTGCATTTACTCCCATAACCTTTCATGCAATATCCTGCAGCAGTGCGTGTAAATCCAGGAAGACATTGACACCTTGGTTGATTTGGATCAGAAGGTTCAGCACTTTCTTCTGAACTTCCACCTACGCTGCCTTTCTTTTTGTTTCCAAAGAATATTGAGCGTGCAACGTAATCAAAATTGTCATAACTGCTGTCGAATTCCATAACTGGCTCTTCTTTCCCCAAATTATAATGTGGCCGAAATTGGTGCTGATGGAGTGTGTGACGATGGATTGGTGGTGGTGGGGGTGGAAGTCTTGGACGTAGTGGCATCACAAATATATGATCATCATCTCCCCCACCACCTACAGAAGCTGAAGCAAATGCACTGAGAAACGGAGGCAATGGTGGTAAACCAAGGGAATGAATATTTGTTCCCATTCTTACTGGAGCAATTGGACAATTTGCATTGGGGACGCAAGTGTAAGCATGACCATCATGAGAACACCTTCCATTTGCATAGGAAATGCATTTCCCTTCCTTTTCATCGTAGTATTGTTCTGACGGGAACTTGCACTGGCATTTGTTGTCGACACACTTTTGACCACGCTTCTCATCACATCTTCCATCAACAATAGCAACACTTCTGCCTTCTTTGTCCTTGTCGCTGGATTCAGTAGCTGAAGACGCTTCGTTACTGTTACAAGCGTCCCCATACTTCAGTGTAGGCGCACAAGTTCCATCGTCTGTTTCCGTGAATCCTGACTGGCAAACGCAAACTGCCATACCGTAAATTACCGTGTTACACTCTGCATGATCCACACAAAGGGATTCATTGTGAGAACTCTTGGAATTGCCACGAACACAAGAATTGAGAACTTTGCCTACACAAGAGTTTCTCTTTGAGTCATATAATTGGGCGTGCAGTTTATTGGTTGGACAGAGGCAGCGGTAGCCTTTGAGTCCAGAATCAAGACAAAGTAGTCCTTGAGAACTGTCACAGGATGCAGCGGCTTCGTAAGGAACGCATTGTTCGGTATATTGTCGTTGACTTTTTCCCTTGCCAAGAGCAAAGGATGCTAATTCGGATGCAGTTAAGAAAAGTATAAACGCTTTTATTTTTGCCATGTTTGCAAATACAAAAGAAAACTATAGTGCTCAGAAATTTAAATTTAGTTTTTGTTTGGCTGCTTGATTAAATCCAACTGTCGAAGTAAATCTTTATGAAATGTAGACAAAACCTCAGAAGAAATAAAAATACTATGCTACAGCCACGATGATAGTGAAGTGAGTCCCTTTTACGGAGAGAGTGCTTCTAGAAATACATGAGTCAATATGAAATGAGTCATCTTCAGCAGTCTTCATTTATTTTAACGAAAGCTGTTTCGAAGAATTCATCTTTGCGTACTCTTCAAATTGCAAACAAATAACGGGACCGACCGGTGGTGACGGAAGGCAATTGTCTTTTACAAGGGCGTGAGCTAAACGATAAACACGGATTTTACTGGTTTTGAAAATGTTGTTCTCAATTCGCATTGTTAACTGTCCATATAATACAGCAGGTAATAAGTACATCCTATGCAAACATGTAACAATACAGTACGGTGCATTTTTATGTACGAATTTTTTGCCAATGACCGTCAACATCATGTAGACTTGTAAAGTTGTTATGTGGTTTACTTGACACGAACATAATGGATTCATATTCATGATTTCATACTGAAGTTCATTGAAATGTGTGGTGTTAGTGCTTATTTATAAGCATTCCATATTTTACTTTATTTGTACCAAAACATTGCTCTACGTTTGCATTGAGTGTTTTATTGCTTATTTAATATTTGCAGAGTCTATTCTCATTCTCAAATACATTTGCTTGCGAGAAGATGTTCATACAGCAGGTAAGATTGTGAGATACATACAACATGAAAAAATGGAATGCTTTTGAATCTACTTTACTGCGTATATATATGCATATGCAGTCAGTACTTATGCTTTGTATCACAGCCATCTCATACGTAATTTTATAATTTTGCACATGCAAGGGGCATTAACCGGTTGTGTGGGAGGTAATGGATCTGAATTTTTAATGATTGTACATCTTTTTGGGAATTGTTCGCTTTAATATGCATGTGCACCGTAAATAACAAGCGTTGAAATGAAAAACCCGATTTGGGATGCAAACGAATAAAGATACGAACTGAAGAATCATTCAAGCAAATCTACAGTTTTTATTAGCAAGCAAATTCAGTATATTTAACAATATGAAAATCGTTGTAAAAACCTACATCAATGTAATGAATTTGGAAACAAGACATCAAAATAAAAACAATTTAAAAATTTGTCTAAATTCTCCGGTGACAAAAACCTTGAAAAATACCACCATCATCGTCATCACTGTTATTCCCATCACCATTTCTCATAATTTCTCCAAACTCATTTACACATACAAGCTCACTTTTGCATTTAATCTGGATTTTATGCGTAGCTAGAAAAAGTTTTTCTCTGCTCGTGACAAGAACTGGTAAAGTTGAAGATGTGGCGTTATGATGACTGCCACCATTATTGCTGGTATTAATGACAACAGGAGAAATATTAGGAGGAGAGCTTCCACGATTTCCTATTACTTCCATGTTGTGGTTTCCCGTTATCATTACAACTCTTCCATCTTTCCTCCCCGCAACAAATCCAGTGCTGTCAGAATATTCAAAAGTTCCACAAGGTCCCCCTTCCACCACACTCAAGCAAGTTTTGGTATTAGCGTCATACTTTAAAGTGTTCTCATCAATGCAACCACAAGTTCCACTACTTTGGTGGCAGCTCAACCCTCGGTTAAAATTGCATCTTGCACTCTCGTCACCACCGCTGCCATTACCACCAATACTGCTACACTCCGTTCCATAATCCTTCAAGCAAGTTAAGTAAGGGGAAGAGGAATATCCTGACTTGCACTCACATATTCCAGAAACAGCATTACATTCCGCGTTGGAACTGCACAAAACAGCTTTATCAGCACGAGTGTCAGCATCATCCCCTCCCGTTTCCTCCTTTCTGGCAACACATCTCGCACCAACCAAAAACACACATTTATGCAACGCTTTGTCATAAATCTGACTCAGAGGATTACTGCATAAGCAGATGGATGCGTCGAAACACTTTAAATTTTCTTCAGAGTTACAACCCCCATTTCCTAAATCAGATTGCGGGTCGCAAGGCTGCTGATAACTTCTCAAACATTGCCGATCTCGGGTTTGTGAAGTTCCCTGTTGGCAAGCACATTTCTTTCCAATAGTTACATTATAATTGTAAGTTTTACCATGTATATTTTCGCCGCGTCTCAGCTCATAAATATCCTCAGAACAAAATGCATTTCGAACACAGGGCCAGTCAAATGAACAGTTTCCCCCGGCATATGATATGCAAGCGTTTTTTCCAGAATCGTAATATTGATCTGACGGAAATGTGCATTGACAGGTTCGTTTAGTGCGTCCACTGACACCAGTAGTGCTGGAACCCGAAGATGATACTGTTTTTTCCATACACGCCATTCCTGACGACCGGTCGCATGGTCGTTTGCTTGAGCAAGAATCTCCATATTTGGCCATTATAGAACAAGTTCCATTTTCAGTCTGAAAATATCCCTTTTCACAGTTACAACTTTTTGATGCTCTATTGCACTCCGCATGGGGAACGCAGTGAGATTCACTACCATAACGAACACAGGGGAAACCCGCTCTGCCCACGCATTTCCCTTGATTCTTATCATAAAACATGGACGTTGGTTGCATGCATTCGCAAATGGAGCTGTTTTGAGAGCAAGTTAGTAACTGTCGTTCATCACAGTCTGCGTCGCAAGATTCACCGTATGATTTTAAAGCTTGGCTTGATGCTAATTCGAAATGACACAGGGGCAGCAATATAACTGAGAGTAGAGGGAGTAGAAAAGTTAGCAACTTGCCAAGCCAAGTCACTCGTTTTCCAAGTTCCTACATGTTACCATGAATCGTTTGGTATTAACTCAAATGTAAACATTGTAAATTAGTGGGAATTATTTCCATTAAAGTTCTCAATACACTTACCATTTTTATGATTTTTTCTCTCCACAGACAGGGCTAATTTGTTACTTGTCAAGGCTAAGCACTGCGGTATGAAAAAAAAAAGTTTTCCTAAAGAAATTCTCTGAATTCTTGTGTGGAAGACACAAATTTTTTTTTTTGCTTTTATTTTTTTTTCTCGAAATAGTAAAGCTGCTTAAAAGGAATGGTAAAACGAAGCAAAAGATGATGCTGACAGTTTTGTTTGTCGTTGCAGTTGTTTTGATGATATTCCCCTTATTCCCCTTGAGCCGGTTGGTTAGACAGAAAAGATATTACGGAAAGATGCATTTTTTGTCTTAAATGTTTACGTGTTCATGCAAATTGTATACTTTACTGGATTCGATGATGATTCAGCGTCTACTCTCAAGCTTAATAATCGTCGAGCCAAAAAGTGTCATCAAAGTTCAAAAGCATGTTGGGCGAGAACATTATGATTAGTTTTTGCTTCCTAACTCTCTAATCTTTTCCAGTCAAAACCAATTTTTCATTCGAAAATGCTTTCCACGCAGATCTGGAGTTGAAATAAAAATTAATGGCCCTGGTATTATGTGAATCTTTTTTTGTGAGACAAAATCTTTGTGCAAGCAGTTTTATTGGAGGTGTTCATGTAAAACTTCAGAGAAGAAAAATAAGCGACCAGTAAGTTGCAGTTGTATGGTAACTTTTTTGATATCTTTATTTTTCTCGTTTGATTATCAACAAAACATTTCTTGCGGTGACGTATAATAAACAATATTATGGGTTTTGCGTATTCCGATGTCAAGAACCTGCTGAACTTCCTGGATATATCCAGCAGACAGTATGCATTACAGCGGCTTTGTTTGTTAAAAACGAGTAACAAAATGAAATATAATGATGCTACAAGCAAACTTATACAAATGCTTAAATGCTACATAAAAACCCTTATTTAATCAAAAATCTTTATCTTGTGTTTTTTATGAAGCGAATCCATACTTGTTGGAGCTCAGTGAAAACTTGCCCCGTGTTACACAAACCTGCTTAAACTGACCATTTACAGATTTTTCCACACAAGTAGCATTTGCTATGCAGTTAATGTACATAGACTGATCAGAAAAATGTTGATAAAATGGAGTGGGAGAATGCTGATTTTCCTGATTTCCTCTGTTGTTGATATCTTCCTCATAATGTAATAGCTTTGGGTTCAACTTCATTTTCCCACATGGGTTACCAACAGTGCTGAGACATGCTCGAGTTTCAGTATCATAGATAAGCATGGGGTCGGCACACTGACAGGTCGCCGTGTCACTCAAACAGACCAAACCTTCAAAAACATTACATTCCATATATCCAGGAGCTCTAGCAATATTGTTCCCACTCAACTGATACTGATGACCACAGGGCTCACCATGCTCCAAAAGACAGGTTCTCATTACAGTTTCACTTGTGCCGTTTTTGCAGGTGCAGTAATAGTCAGATGACGATGAAGATGGGGAAGTGGGAAGGCACTCGGCGTGAGTAACGCATTGCGGGGGGAGCAATCCAGAAGATAAAGCTGAACTTCTGTGTTCTGCTGGAAGTTGATCTTTGTGAATATGATTATAATGCTCATTTCTATTCGTAGTGTAATGTCGAGGTGAGATGGAATGCATCTCGCCTGTTTGCGGCTGAGAACGACTTGAAAAGAGAAAGCCTCTGCTGTAGTTGTCACTCCTTTGGTTGTTGTCATTGTTTAGATAAAAATTCCTACTTGTCACATTTCTGGATTTTATTATGAAAGGGGTAGCTGTCGTACCAGCAGAATTTGTGGTGGCAGCAGCAGCGGTAGAGGTAAAGGGTGACGTGTTAATAATAACTGGTTTTGATGCGTATGCAGTTGATGAAGAAGTTGAAGGCGGCTTTGGTATTAAATCCATCCTAGCCCTTTCCAAGGATTCCTGCTGGTTACTGGGACTGGGATGATGATGACGATCTTGGTTTAGCTCCTGTACTTGTGTTTGACATTTGGTCCCGACAAGATTTAAACATCGCCGAAGTCGCTTGTCATAAATTTGACTGAGGGGATGACATTGACACTTTCCATTAATGCAAGTGAGTCCTTCCCCAAAGTAGCATTCTGAGCTGGTCGTGCAGTTTCCTCCGTATTCCACAGCACAAAATCCTTCCTCTGTAACCATTAGTCCATTTCTACATGAGCATCTGTGTCCAACCATTTTCGTTTCTCCAGAAATATGGTCAAAAATATAAATCTTTTCTGAACATTCTGCGTTGAGTACACAGTTGTCCAGTGACTTGGAGCACTGCATTCCAACAAGGGAGGTGCACAGTTCTCGCTTTATGTCGTAAATTTGATTAGGCTCACATTGGCATTTGTAATTAACGCATTGAAGACCAGACTCGGGTTCACAGTTGGAATTACTCGTGCGACTCCCACTAGCTACACTACTAGTTGTTGCACCACTGTTACTTTGTGATGATAATGGTGATGCTGGATATTTACTTGGAGATTCACAAAACTCCCCATATCTAGCTCGTCTAATGCAGCTTCCATTACTTGCTTTGAAAAAGCCTTTTAAGCATAAACAAACGGGGAAAGGGCTTAAACTTTCGTCTTCCAAGCAGTACGCATTTTCTGTGCAAAGCCTTTCGCCACCAAAGAAATGACATTCCTCTCCAGATTTTCCAACACAGCGACTTTTCTCCTCTGAGTAAATGTTTCTAATATCCCAACAAGTACATTTATGCGTTTTGTATGAGCAGGCCAATCCTCGTGACTCGTCACAAGTTTCCCTATGACTTGTCCAGTCACAAAGCTCGCCATGTCGGCGAGAAAATGAATCCACAGAACAAATTAAAGGAATACAGAGTAACGGAAGTAAACTTAAAAATTTCTCGTGTAACATTTCTATTCAGTAGAAGGAAAAAATGCAATTTTAAAAATGTAACGCCAACAAAAGTTTAAAACAAATAATCAGTTAAAGCGTGAAATTGACTATGTTTTCATAACTGACATCTTTCCCCTTTTTCTTCTAAATTCAAATGCAAGTGGTTTTGCTCCGAAATGAGCTCGCTATTGTTGCGGTTTCTTTTACTGAATATTACCATTTTTCTTTAAGGATTTTTATGCTACTTCTCATTCTAAAATGTTCAATACACATACAAGTACATTTTTAGATTACGTCTTCATGTTTGTTTCGTGATTTTACAGGTGAGAAAAATGGTATGATACGGAAACCACTAATTATAGGTTAAAAAACAAAGAAAAGTACCTAAGTGGAACGTGCGTTTCGGATGTAGGGGAAATTGAAAAACGTATAAAATACAGAAATGAGATAAACAATTTTCTACCGGGAAACATCATTTCATGAGAAGAAAAGTTAAACGAAAAACAAATATCATAACATTTCTCATACCTACATTTGTATTAGACCAAAAACGGTAACCGCATATTTATGCGTAATCTTCTGCTGAATGATTTACTGACTCGTCATAAAATTGAAATTGCACATAAAGCAGAGTGTATGTGTAAATTGTACATAAAATGCTTATATCGCACGATATAATTTTAATGATGTCTCGTATTTTGATGTTTTGCGAATGTGAACTTGTATTGACGGTGTTCTTGAATATGTAAATTATCATGAAATGTTAACAGCATTGTACGTATATGGGATGAGAAGCAATGATTTTTTTACTGTATCATTAATTTGTCTTGAATTTCATTTTAAAATAATGCCTAACATAATTATCCGTTTCATGTCAAGATCTGCGTGGCAGGTTTAGACATCACCTGTTGCAATTACAAAGATTTGCAAAACTAGCATCAAGATATCAAGTTCTTGACCTCATCCTGCATATCTGACAAAAAAAAGTTGCATTTTTTTAGCAAAACATTTGTAAACAAGTGTACTTACTTACCCATCATTCTCATTCTTTTATCTGAACAGATTATCTTTGATATGATTATAATATGTATTATGTAATTAATTGCATGGAAATGGGCTTACAACATAACAGAATAGAACGAAAATTTAGTAAAAAATATTAAAGCCGCATGACAATCATTAAAGTCTACAAAAAGATGTGCTGAGATCACCATCCACTTGTTGTTTGCACACCGTTGGGGGTTCACAGTTAATGTAAAATGGTTCCTTGCCATAATCGCCAGCCTGTCCAATTTTCCCACATGGCATGTCTGCTCTGCTCACACAAGCTTGTAACTTCTCATTGTAAACTAGTGAATCATCCATGCAGCCACATTGTTGCTGTTGATGCTGGGATTTACAGGTGAGTCCTGCGTAGAGATTACATGTCTCATTCTCACATGGCTCTAGAT
The DNA here is from genome assembly GCA_034695465.1 of Entomobrya nicoleti. Classification (NCBI taxonomy): domain Eukaryota; kingdom Metazoa; phylum Arthropoda; class Collembola; order Entomobryomorpha; family Entomobryidae; genus Entomobrya; species Entomobrya nicoleti. The sequence goes on along the minus strand of JAQFZG010003270.1, from coordinate 2,763 downwards.
AACTTCTCATGCATTTCCGATGTGGTGTTTTGCTGTATCCTCGCTTGCAAACGCATAAGCCATTCTCACATTCCGCATTATCCACACACTCTTGACTATTTCCTGGAGGTTTCCCATTGCATTTACCGTTAACTAGAACTCGGCACTTGTGGTACTTGAAATCCCAGAACATGTGAAGTGGATTCTTACAGTTGCAACTAGAACAATGAGAGTTGTTACAAGAACAGCAGATAAATACAAGTCCAAATGTGTTATGCATTCAATGACGACTTTATGACGATATTATCTAACTACCAGATTTGTTATTGTTATTTAAACAACATCATCATACAACCAACTGCTTTTACCTTCCATCCTGACACATTAAATTATCTAGCGGATTGCATGGAGATAGGGCTGAGCAAACAGACCGATAGCTTGCCATACAGCGCCCATTGTTGGATGCGGAAAATCCATATTCACCTATTTTTTTAAAGGACAGAACTTAGTTATTGAGTTTCGAAAAGTAGTGAAGGAATTAAAAAGCTTTTGAATTAATAAAGCACATTTAAATGTATCATAGGTTAGGTTGTTGAAGAACGTGTTTGATCACCGTGATACATGCATTGGTCGGATTGGCAAATAATCTTATAGCTTTGTGATAATAAAAATACTTAATGAATATAATCATTGAATTTCATGCATTCCAAACAAACGCTGTGACTTAGCTGTGTACACTTACAAATGCATTTTCCAATTTGTCTCCCATCAGCACTGAATTGCCTTTGTGGTGCTTTTGAATTTTGCTGAATCACGGCGCTATCACTACTTGCAGGTTTTCTAGCTTGTGATGGCCCAACAAAGGTACGTGATTTTGCAGGAGCCAATCCGTCACATCTAGCGTTTTCCACACAACCGTAATATGTGGAACACTTTTTGTTAATGAATGAAACACACTTCGCTTTGTCCTTTTCGTAATATTGGTCAGTATCAAATTCACAAATGCACGTACTCGTTTCCGGATCACACTTCAATCCTGCTAAAATGTCACATCTTTTATCTGAATGGTTGCAAACCTCATTAAACTTTGAGGCAGGGGTGCACGTCCCCCTGTCATTTGCTAGATAATTCGGATCACAAAAACATTTTGACTCATAAAAATACAGCTCAGGACTGCGGGGATCTTGATGACTACAATGTGCATTTGTGGGGCAATATGTGGTATTCGATTGGTAGGCACAATTTTCCCCTATTCTGCCCACACAACGTTGACGAGTCTCATCGAAAAGGGTAGTATTTGTTGGACATCGGCATCGGGGTTGACTTCCAGGTGCATTATTTGGTGGAACACAGTACAAACCCTGCCTCTGATCACATTGTGAAGATGCTAGACATGGGGAATTGTATTGTCCTTGAGATGACTGTGTGGAAAACGGGACTAATCGCTGGGCAGTACAAAATCCGAATATAGCTGATAAACCCAGCACGCAAATTAAAGTTTTCATCTGGAAATAACAATAAAAAAAATCATTCTATTTTGGTGATGAGGATGGGATAACACAATGTTTCTTATTTATAATTTATGTACAATTTTTTACCTTGTTTTAAAACAACCCTCAATTTGTTCGCACAAATTATTGTTCCAACAATGAATTATGTCACCTCACGCTCGTCGCTTGTCCAAATACAAACTGATGTAATTTATTTTGCAACGCACTTCCTCCGAGCCTGACTATTTTGTCTAAAAGATACAGTACATCACATCAACAATGTTTCAAACAAAACCACAATCAAACATCTTTAAGCCTCAATTCAAATCATCTCCTGATTCCCCTCAATAGCTAGCTAACTTTTTATGTAATTGTACGCTCCATCAAAATCCAATATCAAAAAATTGTTTTTTTATTCTTCACAAAGTAATATAATGATTGTACTACTGACAATTACAACCTTGAATCAAATAAAAAAAATCGTGCCTTCAGCATATTTGCAGCTTAGCCAGCACCACCAACAAAATCAAATTACAAAAACTAAGGCTGTCTGAGACTGACGGTGAAAAATCTCATTCGCAATGAAACCATTAAAAAATGAATTATTTGCAATGTTTAGGTTGACACGCAAGTTAGCTTCAATAAACATTATACTTCCATTCCTCCGCGCAGGTACATAATAATAAAAGGCAACCTTCTGCTTTTGAAATGTGTGAGTGAACATTGACACTACTTTATGTTCCTTCTTAACTTTACTCTCTGTTAATGGTAATGAATGCACATACACCTTCAACAGAAAAAAAATCACGAATCGTGCCAAATTATGTTTTTGCAAATAATAACAAACTTAAAGGAAAAACCTTCACGTTTATTCAGCAGGGTTAAATGCAAAATGGTGGTTTACCTGAGGACTTAATATAGATGTTCAGTTTTGTTGCAATTTGTTCTTGAACTACACTTCTCTTTACCATCCCCGCCCGCAATATGTAGAAATACACTTTAACAGCAAATGATTTTTTTCTGTAAAATGTCACTACATTTTAATTTTAATTAAGTTGTACATTCGCCCCCGCCCAACTAAAAAAAACTTATTATTTAAACGATTATTTAATACTCTTCTTCCAGCTATTAGCCACAGTGTCGCACACACAAAATATTGACTCTTTGTCCACCAACAATGCACACACTTCTTGTTTTTCTTTTCAAATAAAGAAAAACTTAATATTAAATGGAAAACAATTGACCGTGGGGATAGGGATATGATGATGGACTTCTGTTATGTTTGACTGAGGAA
>JAQFZG010003269.1:0-14039 GCA_034695465.1 Entomobrya nicoleti | reverse complement strand
TCAGACCATCTTCAGGTAAATGTTGTCCTCGTGTGCAAATCCTCGTGTATTATTAGCAAAAGCGCTTCTGTACAGTTGCCCGCAGTACGAAGTTAAAACGGAACATACGCAAGGTCGGAAATAAGGCAGATAATTCGCATCCATTCCAACATTTTTATCGGATATGATAATACCTGAAAAATACCAACATACTTCGAACGGGTACAATTTTTTACTGTTTGACTCTGGAATGACGAATGTCCGTATTTTATTTTTCGGAATAATAAAGAATATTCATTTCTTTAATTGTAACTTGACACAATTTAAGTTCAGAAATAAACACCACTAAATTAAATTGTAGACTGATTTGTGATAACCAGCTAAAATAGTAAATCCTCTTACTTATTTCATATCAAGTATAATTTAATCAAACTTACTTTTCTTTTGAGTAAAAAACCTAATGAGCATCACCTATTTTAATAATTATTAGGTTAGATAAATTTTAAACTTTCCTCCATTAAACTGAACAAGAAGAGACTATCTGAAATACCCAATAACATGTACGCGGTTCACGTGTTTTTGGTTTGTATTAACTAAAAATAGCACAAATATTAACTATGACCACATAGCATCTATCGACAGGACAGTTAGAAATATAAATATTTGTTGTTATATAGTCCAAAGTTGATTTTTAAAACGTTAACCGTAATAAGCCTAAAAAAGGAATTATTTTACTGTTAATACCAGTTGACGTCGAATATACATTATTTCAGCAGACAATCCATCAATTTCTTTTCCTGTTGTTCAACAGAATCGATAAAGGCTAAACAGTAACATAACGTTGAAAAGTATGTACTTTTATAACAGCAGACTAGATATCGCTCTATGCAAGGTATATCCCAACCTATATTAGTTATTGATTTTCAGACTTGTTGTTCTGCAATACTCATGGAATGTTCTTTTGATACTGTTTAAAATACTTACACAAAATAGCATTATGTATTTGCCACGCCAGCTTACCTGAACAAAAAGAGTAGACAGTGGTGTAAAAATTGATTTCATCATATTTTCTCAAATATAACTTACGGAGAGCCCTACAATTAGTTGAATATATAAAAGTACTGATTATTTAAAAGAATTGCTTACATTTGAATTTCAAACAATAAACACCCCAAAACTGACCCTGTTTGACAAAATCCCTGATTAGGCTACAATGTAAAGGAAAGTGCTATTGTGCAAAGAATATTTTTTTTATTTTGGTAAAGAATTTACGATATTGAAGGAGACTTTTTTGAAAAATATATAATTTTAATCTGTCAACGTTTCGGGCTCATCTGTAGACCATCATCAGGACAAGAAATAAATTTTATGACACAAAGCAATGCAGTTATAAAGATAATTGTCAGAAAAATTCATTTATCTAAAAGTAATAATTATTAGCTAGTAGAGATTCAGAAATCAACATTTAATTTTGCTGTCCATGGGAATTTTTTAAACGTTCCTTCAGTTTGATTATAAAAAACTCCACTAGTCTTGAGGACCATGATATTTAATATTTTTTTTAAATCTCTAAAAGAGTTGACCATTTAATAAATCCCATACGCATGTAGAGTAGAGAGGTTGTTAACTTTCGCATGATGAGAAACTAATACTTACTGAAACGTTTGGGAGTAAAGCTTCAAGCAACAAAATAGGGTGTGTTACTGAAATTCGTATAAATGCAAGACCACTCCACTTGTGGACATCACAATCTTAACTAAGTGTACATGAATAGTGTAGAATATACCAAATACGAATCTGGGTCAGGACACAGCCTCAGTTACAAAGTTACCCGATATTTCCTGGTAGGATTCGTTTTTGAATATATTGATACATACATAATATCTTCTTGATCACATATTTGCTGATTTATATAATATAACTAACTATAACCATACTTAAATATTTATAAGATTAGAATGTCGATGACATACTAGATTAGAACAAAGTGAAAACTTAAATCGCTTACCAACTCTATGCTCTATATTCAATTGTTTTAGTAGAACCTTTAAGGTACTTACATAACCATCCAGTGAAATGTAATTTATTTATTTTATTTTTGTTACATATTTAAAATAACAAGTTTTGGCAGCTCAGCATTACGCAAATTGAATTTGTTACATATTTAAAAGTCAAGAAAAAATGTCACGTAAACTGCTTTACTTAATAAAAGTATTTGTAGAACAAGGAGATCCGTTTCCAAGTAGCATCAATATGTCACCAAAATATCGATTTATGATTGGCGGAACACTTGTAGCTGGCGTAGTACTAAGTAATGCGTATAAAAGCACAAATGTCTACAACATCATAAAACCTAAACAACTCGTACCTTACCGATTTGTCGAAGAACTCTTTCGTGACAATTTTACACTTTACAGTAGATTGGGTTACTTATACTATATTATACTGGAGTCAGATAATTGGCTTGAAAATCTGCAAAACCTTCATTCTGTAGAATCGGAGTCAAACACTATTGAATTACAACCAGCAAACAATCCATATCCACAAATACACGGCAAATCAGAAATTGATTGGTATTCATTCGATTACGAGCAGAATGTAACCATTATTGGTACAAAACAAGATCATCAACTGAGTAGGAACAAAACATACGAGACACTTATAGCAGCTGTTGTAAATCCTAAGTTTAAACGCCTTATTTTGCAACCATTCAAAAGTCTTAATACACTTGCAAACATTGGATTTGGCCCATTATTTCAAGTCAAGAAACCACAGGATTGGGATGCATATATAGATAGATGGAAGAATGCGTTCAGGGATAACTTTTTTGACAACCAGCCCAAGTTGATATATGACGAGCTGAAAGACTGTCCAGAAAAATCAGCTTGGATACTACCTCGATATATCACTAAACACTACTCAAAACTTCTTTTTAGTGTAAATTCATATTCTAACATCGGGCAAGAGTCTCTTGGTGTGCAAGCAATTAAAATACACGCAAGTGGGAAGATACCTTTCAATGTCATCAGACGTGCTTCGTTCACCGAACAGTCAGGAATAATTGAATGGATACAAAGTGTTTTTGCATTTTCTTTTGATAAAATAGAATACCCGGAAATTCCACTGGAAAAGCCGAACATGAAGGGAAATATATTGGTAATTTTTCTTATTGGGCTTTCGGGATTAGGGCTGTCCTTTCTCGTTTATATTATTGAAATACGTAATGCTATTTCTTACCGCTTATTTCAATTTTACTATTATCTGCTGAGTTTGCTAATACGTTGTAGTCATCGAGTAAAATATTCCTTTAATAAGATTAAATAAGGCCTTAACCTTGATAACGCAATTTAAAAAATTTAATCAATTAAGCAAAACTATTTTTTAACAAAATTATTGTTTTTTTCTGTCCGCGTTGTACGTAACCTGTGTGTTAGGCGTTTTCAAAAAATTCTAATTAAGATTCACAATATTAGTAACAAGTTTGTCATATAACTTTTTCTAAGAATAACGTAATGGCAAACGTAAATTATGTTCTAGCTCAATGATTGCAGATTGCATACTATTTTAGGAATGTGTAGAATAAGCATACCGTAGTATTGCATTAAATTATTCATGATGACGTTGATTTTCATATGACTGACTGCTAAACTCTGTTTCAAAAGTATTGCAAGGTTTGAAAAATTTCTGTAACTTTTGTATGTGTCAATATTTTGGAATTTGGTTTTCGAATAACGAACGCTTTTTTTGCGCATTCAAAACTGTGCTGCACTTATGCGTACAGCGAGCAACGTTTTGGTGGCGCTGCGTGTAAAAAAATCTAAAAAATAAACTATTTCAAAAGTATTGCAAGGTCTAAAATTTCATGAAGTATTTTTTTTCTATTCAAACAAAATTTGAATGTTTCATATGCTAAACGGTAGAAAAACTGGTTTTTATTCCAAATTGACATTTAGTTTAAAATATACTGGCATATTGTAGAAATCGTTGGCACGTTTGGAATAAAGGGCCGTAAGTGGTACTATTATGCAAACTTTTGACTACATTCAACTTCGTTTTTGAAATTTCTCGAAGCATTTAATTTTCGGAGCAAATGCATTCTTTTAAAAAGAAATAAGCACGTTTAGCAAAACAGTTTAAATAACCGGCCAGAAAATATATTCATACGATTAGCAAAAGAGTTTTTTTAACCAGATCAAAATAATATTCTCTTATTTTTACTGAATTATCGGATTATTTTCGCTACAAACATATATTGGGAAAGTAAGCCGAACAAGTAGTTGAAGAATTAATAACTGCTCACACAAATAGAAACATTGGAACAGAGTTGCGAATCCGCAATCGGATTCATATGTTCGAACATGGTCCGCTTTCGTATGAAATTTTTATTGCACTTTACACACATGTGATATTTAATGTTTATGTGGCTTCTCTCGTGTTCACGAAGATGTTCAGAGTAGGCATATCGTTTAGGGCATATCTTGCACTTGAAAGGTTTCTCGCCCGTATGGGTAGTCACGTGCCTAGTCAGACCGCTCCAACTTGAAAACTCATCACCGCACAAATTATAATTGTGCCATTTTTCACGAGTATGGCTTCGATAATGAGCCCAAAGATATATTTTCTTTGTCCATGGTACATCACAAAAGATACACTGGTGCATATTGGAATTTGGCCTACAAGTGCCAATAGTATTTAGCCCTGAAAGTTTTCACGATTTCCAACTCAAGAATAACTCTGAACGCATTCATTTTTATATTGTGTTTAGCTAACTGATTGTACCAACAGTTGAGTCGAAAGAGTCAAAGTCAATTTGGCTAAATCAACTTCGCTTCTGGTGGACTTCTGTTTGTTCCGCTCCCTTGATATTCTTAATTTAGAAGAAAATGTGATTCTTGAACGTTTCCAGAAATACAATATGGCATTTTTTACGAAGTGCTCGTTCAAATGCATGCATGTGTATCACAGGAATGTTGAAATGTATTTTTAGAGGCAATGAACATATGTTGAGTTTCAGCATTTATCGTGCTAGTGTATGCCTTACCTGAGTTACACTATACAAGAGCTTGAACAATGTACCTTTTCTTGACTTAGAATTAAAACATGTATGCATACAAGGCATACATGATCAATAACATGCATGTGTACTGATCAATTACAAAATCGTCTTCACTTTGGCTTATTTTTGATGTCTTGCAGTCCTACCTAAACCTTTTAGTTATAAATGCCGTAGAATTTGGCTTGTTTGTACAACAAATACAGACCACGTATATTTCGGATTATATTCTAGTTGGTAGAATACTTGTTTTTAACATGAAGAGGTATGTTTACGAGATTTACAATGCAGTGTATTAACAGCAGTAATGGACGCTACACTCAACTTTATGCAGTAAAAAATGTTCACGGATCTTAAGTGCGGGTTCGATTTACAGTAGTAAATATAAGAATATAAAATGTTTAACATCAGTTTTTAATGTCGAAATTTTACGTTGTCGGGTGTGACTAAAATAATAAAATATTTATACCAAAACGTAGGAATCAATATTCTATCAAATTATAATAATAGTGTTTAGTATCCTGAATCTTTAAAACACAAACCAGTATTTTAAAAATGACGTAACCCTAGGTCACTGTAGTTTTTGTTAATTTCGAAGAAAATCCCAAGCGAAGTTTTAGTTGTTAATTTTGTAATAAAAGGTTTCAGTTTGCCCATACCTTGAAACTTTATCCGAAAAAACATCCACGTGTTAGTCAATATGAATGTTTGTTCTGTTTAAAACAATTTGTTCGCAAGTTTGGCCTTTTTCAGCATTACCGATCGCATAGTAATGGGCGCCCTTACTATTGCAAGATTTGCGACTCTTCACAAAACAAACCGTTGACCTTATACATGAGAATGCACACTGGTAAACGACCATTTCAATGTAAGGTGTGTAAAAAGTCCTTCACACAAAAAGGTAACATGCAAACACATGCCTTGACACACGAAACATCGAAGCAGTTCAAGTGAGATTTTTGCGAAAAACGATTTGTACGAAAGGACACCATGGAATTTCATGAGAACACGCACAAGCAGACAATACCATTTCAATGTGAATTATGTGGCAAATATTTGCTTTCAAATCAAAATTTAAGACGTCACCTTCTGATTCATACAGGTGTGAAGCCATACAGTTGCAAAACCAGCAACGCAGCCTTTTCAGCAAAATTAGACCTAATCCGGCATGAAAACGATCGAAATCGGAAAACATAGCTAGTGAGTTGTGTCAAAAAATATATTGCAACCCAGGAAGTCTACGAAAGCACAAAAAATATGTTCATAATGGAACTAAAGAATTCAAGTGTAGTTATTGCGAGAAAAAAAATTCTAGAAAAGATGTCCGACAATTGCATGAAAAGTCGATTCACTTAGATAGGGGAAATTGCAAATGCCACTTTTGTGACATGTCATTCAAGGCACAAAATGCACTTGAAGATCACATGAGAAAACATACGCAAGAAAAACCATTTGTTAAAAGTGCGACGAAACATTTTCCCGACGGTTGGATTTAGACAAACACAGACCAACTCATTTGTGAACGTGTTGTCCAAATATATTATGGAATTTAAAGCAAGTAGTGCAGTGAGATAATGATTTACGGTGGTTTTTGATGCTGAAAATGATAGGATGTTACGTAAGTTGTTGTGATGTTTTGTTTAAAATCAATCCGGTTTTATAAGAGTTAGTATTGCTTTTTCATAAATAGTTTTGTGTTGTATGACTCTTTCATTGTCATAAGCACAAGTATTATAACGAAGAATTGCCAAATGAGTAACCGAATAAAATGTAATCACCAGCTTTTTACTTTAAAAAAGCAAGAACGCAACAAACAAAATATTTTTTTTGAAGTGATTTTGATTCACTAGTTTTGATTGTAAACAAAATTTGCGTATTTCATAGAAGTGTATTTTAATTAGGAACACTATAAAAATATAAACTTTACCATGTTGTTGTTGCTGTGTTTTATAAATTTTGATATAAAATGAATCTGAGTTATTAGTTCTTGAATTAAAAATAACCATTTGTTAAGGATATTTCGTTCAATGATTAAATAAACTTACGACAATTTATCAAACCGGACATAAATCTAAACCAGTCTAAATTTGCATGTGGGCTTTTAGTTCTGCATTAGAGCAAAACTCTTTTTAGATGTGTCTTAGATCTGTGATATATTTTTTTGCAAAATAAGACAAAGTGAAAATTAGACTTTATACATTGACTGTACCACTCTGTAATAAAAATTCTTGAATAAATTTTTATAAAGGTAAAATAACATATATATTCAACAATACATTTCAGGAGAATTGTACAAATGCAGCACTTTAAGTAAAACTTGTAAAATTACATAAGTAACTCGTATTATTTTATATCCTGATGTTTCCGTAAATGTTTGTTGAATGCGGGTTCTTGTGTAAAAGTTCTATCGCAACGCCGAAATTGAAACGGTTGTTCTCCAATACGACTTCTTGTATGAGCAAAGAGATTAAATCTTTGCATAAATGCTTTACCTCAAAATATACACAAAAGGTTCTTAATTTTGTCATGAACACGACGCTGGTGAGAAATCATGTTGTGTCGAAATAAAAACAATTTGCCACAATATTCACAGTTGTTGTGTTTTAATCCAGTATGCATACGGCTGTGAATTCTTACAGAGTTTTTGGTCGAATATTTCTTGAAACAAATCCTACATCCAAATATTTTTCTCCTATTGTGAGTCTAAACGTGAACAGTCAAATGGTATTTTCGAGCAAATTTCTTTTGACAAGTGTCACAGCGATAGGGTTTTTCCACGGAATGTAATTTAAGGGGACCTTTGAGATCATTACTTGACGACAAAAACTTGTTGCACAGTTTGCACTGATAGGGTGTCACCAGTTTGTGAGTGTTCATGTGTTCATCCAAGTCCAGTTTGGAAGCTAAACATTTACCACATTTTTCACACTTGTAAGGTTTGATTTGCCTGTGACTTCTCTCATGTTCACGAAGATGCTCAAAGTACGCAGATCTTTTATTGCAAATGTCACATTTGTAAGGCTTCTCCCCGGTATGGGATATATGGATACAATATGCCTTGTGAGTCCAACCAACTTTGAGAATTCCTTTTTATACCTTTTAACTGTAATTCGAGTATGAAATTTATGGCAGGCGAGCTTTGCTCCCAAAAGCTGTCGGATAAAATACACTTTAATTAAACTAACTAACTAATATTTGCCGGGTTTTGGAGATATATACACTTTGTTTGATCATTTAAAGCATTTTACACGACGAGAACAACGTCTGAATGAACTCAAAAGATAGTAGTAAAATTTACATAAACGGTACAAAATAGCTTGACGCATTTCTATAATAAAAATGAGTAGGGATAACCCCAATCCTGAAAGCCCGATAATGAAAATAACCAATATATTCCCCTTCATGGTAGGCTTTTCTGGTGGAATTTCCGTGTACTCTATATTTTCAAAGTTGAAAGTAAGTATACTTTGTAACCATTCAAAAATTCCTGATTGTGGGGCGGCCGACGCACGTCTAATGGTATTCAGAGGGATCGTCCCTTTCAGAGATACTTTTATTGCTTGCGTAGCAAACGATTCTTCTCCAATATTCGAATAAGATCTTACGAGAAGTTTAGAGTAATATTTAGTAAGATATCTCGGTAGCAACCAAGCCGATCTTTCTGGACAGTCCTTCAAATCGTCAAATATCAATTTTTCTTGATCGTCAAAAAAGTTATCCTCGAACGCGTGTGACCATTTCATTCTATCCACTTGCGAACTACCAACCGGTTCAGCAAAGACTTTATAAACTGGATCATGTAAAAGTGCAGCCAGACTATTAATTGGTTGTAAAATGATTTGCTCAAATTTGGGATGTACAATAGCCGCTGAAAGTATCTCTAATGTTTCGTTTTGACTTATTTGCTCGGATTTTTTAGTACTAATAAGGCTATTAAATCCAGAATACCAGGTGTATAATGCAGCTTCCATCTTACCCCATACCTGTGGATAACTTCTGTTAATAGGTTGATATAAGAATGATAGGCGTGTTTTAACCGGTTGAATACTTTGCAGCTCCTTTATCCAATTATTTGAATACAATAGGTTATAATGTGCCTCTCCTAATCTACTATAAATTGTAAAATTGTCACGAAACAGTTCTTTGGCAAATTTATAAGGAACTAGTTGTCTTGGTTTTATAATGTTGTACACATTTGTGCTCTTATATGCGTTACTTAATACCACTCCAGCCACTAGTGTTCCACCAATCATAATTCGAAAATTCGGTGACATGTTAACGCTAGTAGGAAACGGATCTCCTTGTTCCACAAACACTTTTATCAAATAAAGAAGCTTACGAGCAACTTTTTCTTGATTTTTAAATAAATTCTCTTGTGACAAGCCCACAAGTCCGAGCAACATAAAAAGAGTCCCAAGAGATATGCAAATCCAAATGTATTTGTCAAAAACCTTCAAAAACTCATCAAAGGGAAACGAACTATATCCTTGAGTTTTACAGGTAATAAAACTGAGCGGACTTAAAATATTTGTGATCTGTAAGAGAGCATCTGGGCTAAACAAAGGACCACTATGTATTTGGATTTCATTATGAAACGGATACGGGGAATCGTCTAAACTGGAGACGTTTCCTAAAATGTCTTTGAGAAACAATGCAAAAACCATGGCAAACCGATTTTGTATGTCACCATCAATGTTTCTTACCAATTGTGGTGTAATCAGGGGGGCAATTTGAAATTTTGATCTTTTCCTCGTCAAAGATTTGATGTAATCAGGAAGTTTTGCGCACATAAGACTTCCCTTCGTACCGAAGAATCTCCATGTAGTTTGATAGTCGTCAACTTTTGCAATTGAGTGCAATGTCATTGTTGGCAATTCTATTGTCACTGCTCTCCACGACATGGAACAATCTGGACATGGTACCAAAGCACGTAATCCTCCAATCTTGCAATGAAACCCTAGCAGATATTTATTACTACATATTGCGGATGCTTTCAACAGTACGTCCGTGACCATATGATAATTAGAACCGACGAAGTTGCCCCAATATCTGTCAAGATGAAATTCAAACTTTCGATTAATCCAATTTGCCAGGTTATTATATTTGTAGAAGTATGATTCGTCGTAGGTGACGAAAATGTTTAGGGGCGGTATCACACTTGGCACGAATTCAAATAAATGGGTTTGTGGGTATTGAAATATATTGGTAAGCATTCCTGTTAGCAATGCATGATTTGGCATGAACAAGTCCACTTGGATTTGACATTGCCAGGGTTTTGCTCTGAGAACCAACGCGGTTCTATTTAAATTAACACAAAAACCCGCGTTTGAGTATTTCTCTCTGACATATGTGGGAATGAATAGTTGAGACCTGGGACATGGAAATTTAAAATATAAGTCTGCATCACTTCCGTTTTTAATGTAATTGTAGTTGGGTGGTGCCCAAATTAGGTCCATGAGCAATTCTTGGCGGCGATATTCTATGGAATGTGTAAGCAACGCTAAGCCAAATTGTCTGAGCATAATTGGAGTATAACCTGGTAAACCCAAGTCTACTCCTTGATAATTATTCATAACAATTAGGCACTTTTCAGCTCCAAACTGTTCTAAAAGGGGATTTAAGGTAATAGACCAGTATTTGGAGCTCACAAACTTTTCCCTGTATTGTTGCGTAAGAGCTTGTATTGCATTTTCGCGAATACTACTCCAAATGAGCCTATTGAATTTAGCGTAATGTCGAAATGATTGCTCAAAACTATTGGGATCCAAATTTTCCATAGATGTAAGGTTGATAAAAAAGCGCCTCTTTTCCACTGTGTCATTAAAAGCAGTTGTAGATGAGTGAATAAATATCAGACTTAAAACTTGCCAAACTAGATACATCTTGAATAATACTAAGTTTGCACTAATAATATGTCTGGGAATAAGCGTAAATTTGTGAAGTGGTCACAAACTGTGAATTTTTGATTTCTTTCACGAGTTACAAGCGTACTTTTATCCCGTTGCACCCATGTTTTGGAAGGTGTTAATATCCTTTAGTAGTTGACCATCTGCAGAATGTTTACAACAAAAATAGTTTCGTTGCTGTAGACGTGCAAAGATATTGTAAGCTTTTAATTAGTCTAATGCCGTTCTACGTGGTAAATTACAATAAGTGAAGAACTCAAACTATATAAGCCACTTTAGTTAACACACTCAGTTGGTCGTCCATATACCTTAGGTGTTTTGTTCATGGAGTTGGTAAATGCGTTTTTAATTAATTTTTTACTAAATTAATAATCCACTTCCAAGTAATAATTATTAAAGTACCACAACACCTTACTTTATATCATCGTAATAAGCATATAATATGTTATTCCAACAATTACGTAGTATAGTTCATTGTTATTGCTTCAATCGTTTTTTACCCAAATTGAACAATACATTTTAAAAGGCAACAGGGCTCAACGAAGTGTGTGTACGTTTTTGTAGTGGTTTACTGAACTCATAAAAAATCGGGTTTCTAAATACACAACTTTTGGCATAGTATTCAAAATCCCATGGCAAGATAAAAATATCACTTCCACAATCGCATCCTCGCATGTATACCGTTTTAACGAACATACATTGTTATCACCACACAGCCGCCGACCAAATGAAGAGTTTTGTGTTGTTAGATGACAGGATTATTGGCGTTGTTCTACTTGCGTATTTGTGTAAATCGGGACTTTTGTACGACTTTTCTTATAAATAGGCAAATGTGACGTTATCTTATATCAAACGTATTATGGATGCCTTGGTACTTTCATCTCGACGAGTTGACTTAATTAGTTTTCAAAATTAGACTCGACCTACAATATCAAACCTAGAGTTTTGCCCACGCTTTTCAAATACAAACTCATAAAACTTGAACATTAACTGCAAATACACGAACCCGAATGTATATTAAAGCCAGTTTTTTGCTACCACTGTTCCACTTTGCATATAAAAATCTTTGTTTGGAACCTGAAATTCAAGCACTGCAATTTTATGTCTATTGAATCACTATAATTGTTGCATAAATTTAAGACTCGTGGATTTTAAGTGCAAAAAATGCGTTGGTGATAACAATGGTTCCAAGTTGTGATAAATTGAAGCCAAAGGCAGATCCGGACTTACACTTTGTTCCAAAAGTATTGCAAGGTTTGAAAAATCTGTGTAACTTTTGAAGCACATCAAAATGTGTTGGTGATAACAGTGGTTCCAATTTCTGACAGACCGAATCCAATGGTTTCGTAATGCCAAAGGCAGATCGGGACTTACGAAACCACTTTAGCGTTGCTGACGTAAATCCATTGGGTACTTCAAAAATTTAATTCACTTAAAAGGCTGTAATTCGGAAATCACAAATAGTTCAATTTCCCTCAATTTTCAATTTGGAATTGGAACATAGGAATAACAATGTACAATGTAAAAATTTGTTATGATATGGCCTTGTGGCAAAAAAAACTTGAATTCCAAAGATAAATGCAGATAAAGATAAACTGTAGCACTAAAATACTAAGAAAAAAGGATATTGCTTTGCACACTTAAATGAACTACTCGTGTAGAAAATTGTATTTTGCGGTCCAATGAATGAAGTGTAAACTATTACAAAACGTAATATTTTTTGGTTCATCTGGTTGGTCACACCAGTAATTTAATGTTTACAAACAACTGTTTTCAACAAGTATTTAATTAATGATTATCGGGTTAGGTTATTAAGTAAGTAAAACTACAACGGGAAATATAAAAACTAAGTAAAATTGTTTGTCTGAACTGCTTTTTATACAGATGCTTGTTTTATATGTTTGCCCTTATGTTGGAAATTCCAAAACTACTCTGAAGCGCTAGATTCTTCGTGTTCGTAGGTTTACATGTCGTAATTCGTGGTTTAATTAGCAAATGGCTTTATGTAAATTGTTTTTAATACAATTACGAGGTGTGGTACCTTGGTTTCTAATTGCACAAATTATGAACTAGGCCATCTCCTTCCTTCATCTGGAGTTCTACTTTAGCAAATTAAACGCATAATTAATTAAATAGCGTTATGTGACAGTCATGTCAGTCTCTGGGGTTTTTTGATACAAGGAGATTTTATAAAGTGATGATTTTTACTAGGGTGATTTAGGAATTGGAAAATGAAATTTTTTAACTGTAAAAGCCTCGTGCGTACGGAATTCTGATACAAATATAATTTCCAAATCTTGTACAATTGTTTTTGTTAATTTATTATGCTGAATACGTATAACTGATTTTACTATAAAATTAAGATAATATGTTAGATTTAAACACTTCCGTTAGTGAAACATTTAACATCCATATTAGCTTATATGAGAAAAATGTATTTCATGTTTTTTTAAATATTATAGTGCCTGTTTGATATACATGTTCGGTCACAAGTGCCGACAACAAGAAATTAAAGTGAAAGTTATAATAAAAAATAACGTGTAATTATTAGCCCTTTTTCAATTTACCGAAACCAAGCTCAAGACCACGAATGACCATTTACAGCTAAGTTTTCTAGCCAGCGACTTAATATTAAAATATTTTAAAACAATTCAATTTTGGATAAAAAGTTAAGTTAGCTAAGTTTTTATTATACCTTGTAGTTCAGCATTGGACAAATTAAAATATTACATTCCCTGTGCACGTCTACAACAATACGTTTTTGTTTCAAACCATTCGACAGTTGGGTCATCAACCAATGGATATTGACACATTCTAAAATATGGGTGTGACGGAATGAGACACTTGCATTTCTTCATCGAAACCAAACATTCGCAATATATAAACATTTAACACATTTGCAACATTAAACACCAAATTTTATCCGAATTCAGCATATTTCCAAAGCTATTTTCAGGGTGAACTTAATACTACTCAAAACGTATCTAATTACCATAGGTTCAAAATGAAGCAAACAGTTCAAATTTTGGTTCAAAAACATGAATTGCCGACGTCAATATTTGTGTTTTGTAATTTGTAAATGATTATGGGAGAGTTCAACC
>JAQFZG010003268.1:0-14043 GCA_034695465.1 Entomobrya nicoleti | reverse complement strand
AAATAAGATACCAGAATGATCCCAATTTTAGTTGTAACTTCTGCAACAGTCCATGTAGGACTTAAAGATGTTCCAAGCTTATTTCCATTGCATAGATCGGTCATCCAGTATCCAACATACATTGGAAAGCACGGATTCCGAAGAATGTCCAGATGATATACAACTGGCATTATAGTTCCAGTGGCGGTCATTAACTGTGTCATGAGCTTAATTAGTAACCGCTTACTATCCATTGTCCGTTTGCCTTGTTTTTCTGTAAAGTGTTCAAATAAAGAGAGTCGTTTCTCGAAGTCAAAGAAGCTGTTGCTAAGTTGCACAACATTTACCAGTTCTTTGTAATTGACAAGATGACAACACAGAGAAAGAATGCCCGAAGCCAGAAACATTATACTGTGCGTGTTAACAGTGAGAGGAGCTGAGTTGAAAACCCAGACAACTTGAATTGCTGCACAAGTCAGGTAAAGTAAGGCGAGCCAAAGGCGAACTCCGTATAACCGTATTTTATTGCGACTTTTCATTTTTAGTCGTTTTTCTGTATTATTCCATTTAAATGGTACGGCACCACACCAGTCGGCCAGCAATAAATTATATCTGAGGTCTCTAAGAAGACCCTTTTTGCCAAGTAGAACCATTGTAAAAGGAGGTTATATCTGAAGTGTTGGTCGATGACGGACTCAAAAACCTTTATAACATTAGAATCACGCTATGTTTGCAAAATTGTTATGCTCACTTTAATTGTTATTGTAAACAATCGAGTAATCATTTGAAGCTTTTTTGATTGGCATACGAAAATGGGGATCAGACATGTAAATAATAATGAAAGGCAACCATATTCAACGACATGTTCTATAGGTCATAAATATATCTGTCATAAATTGCTTTTCATAAGCGCTCTTCTTTGGTAACTCAATCAACTATTTATAACAAAGCATCTAGTAGAATTGTCTGGATATGTTTGTGTTTATATGGGACATGCACGTGTTACAGTACATGATACTATGTGCCATGAAATATATTGTGGTGGAGTAAGCACTAGTCAAATATTGATGATCTGTTACGGCTTGCACATTGTTTCTGTTATCATGTTTTGCGAATAAAGGGGTCCGGTTATCTAATGTGAAGTGCTCGCACAACAATTTAAAAATTAAATAGTCTTACATAAACTGTTGACAATGTGAACCATTTCGCAAAATATGTTTACTGAAACTAAGACATTAAATTTTCAGCTGTTGTTCCACATTTTTCGATGTAAATACTGTATGATTTTTGCGTCGGCATATTTGTTTTGCTTTATTGCGACTTTATTGAAAATGTGTTAACAAGAATAACGATCATTGCTCTTGATTGTTAGTTCAAGATTTATTTAACGAAAGCACGAGCTTGTATTTATTGATTTCCCATTCTCAAGCGTTTTTGTTGTTGTAACTTTATTAACTATTTATGACAAGAATTTATTAAACAATTCTGTATTGAATTAGATATTATGAAATTGTTATGAGACTCATGCTTCGTATTCATTATGATACCCGTTTCTGATTGTTTTATGTGTTTCGTAAAAAAACAGTCCAGTTTTATTCAATACGAGTTTATGTTTCATGTAGATGCAATGATGTAAACACCCAATAAAATTTAAATTCTATACTAAATGAACTCAACAGAAGACTTGTTATGCAAATTTTCAACTTGAATTATTTCTTTTGCTTGTACCTCAGATCAATTTCGAATGTTGTGTTCAACAAATTTTATTACTTCTATTTATCCTAAATTGGCTATTGGTTACACATTTTTCGTAATGTTCGACAGCCGGCTATAAATCATCGGTAATTGTCCCCTGACACAGAAATAATATAAACGACAACATAGCATAAACCCTAACAAGCAATTTAATTTTCATGGCACTTAAGAGATTTTCATCTCAGTGTTTCATTAAATTGAAATGCGAACAGCCTTGCACTAAACCTTATTACATCAATACCCTTATAGGATGTCATGTAAAAACCATTTATAACATTCAATATATATATTAATATAAAAGTATTCCAATTGGATTGGCTTCAAATTTATTTTCAATTAAACTGGTTGGCTGATATAAATAACAGAGTAAGCTTTGAACACTATTTCTAAAAAGGTTAAACTCAAACCTTCTTAAAAAATTCTTTAGTGATGACAGTATGTTCAACAGGCCAGTTTAAAAGAAAAAAATAGAGTTTTTAGCTTTAATATTTCGATAACAGAAATTTTCATACAAACTTTTGGCACAAACATGGGAAATTACGTTGTATTTCTATTACCGAGAAAATCCAAGAAGCAACCTGTTTATATCAGTATTAACATGAAAAAGATGACAAACGTACAATTTTCAGTACAAGTTGAAGGATTTAAATTGCTGTCAGTTTTTTGTGAGTCTTGGTCACTTTGGGTGGGCTCCACAGATATTGGCATTTTATTGCGACTTTTCATTGCCAGTCGTCTCTCTGAGTTGTTCCATGTAAATGGAATGGCCAATAATAAATTGTATCTGAGATCTTTTAGAATACCCTTTTTACCAAGAAGAACCCTTCTAAATGGGAGATATATTTGAATTGATGATCAATGATGGACTGTAGACATTGTTTTGCTGATTTTGCTTGTTGTTGGAAACACGTGCATCAGAACCATTTACTTTATCCCCAATAAACAAGCAGTCATTAGAGGCTTTTTGATTAGACTCCGAAAATCGTGATCAGACATATAAATAACAATTAAGAGGTAAACGGATTCCACCACATGCCCTAAAGACATTTATCTTTACAGTATACATGTTTTTATAGCGTAACTTGCTAGTTGTGACTTAATGAACTATTCATGATGAAACTTTTACAAGAGGCGTCTGGCGTTTATATTGAACACGCACGTGTGGCATTGTTATATGCCATGAAATTGTTTGTGTGGGAGCAAATATTCTACCTTAATATTTATAATGGTACCTGTTTCTCATTGTTTCTGTTATCGTGTTTTGTAAATAGCGGGGTCCAGGTCTATGGAATGCGAATTTGTATCTAGTGTTTATGCATGTTTATGTTAATTTAGAGTTACAGTTGTGTAAACAATTTACAATATTTAGTTGTACTATTTCACAAAAAAATGTTTTGCTGAAACTCGGAAGTATTTTGGACATTGAATTTTCAGCTGTTGTTCCACATTTCGATATAAATACTATATGTTTTTTGCGTCAGCATACTTAATCTATATAATTTTCAGTTCGCCATTATATTGGAAATACCACTAAAAATAACGATCACTGCTCTCTATCTTTAGTTCAAAATTTATTTAGCGAGAAGCACAAGCTAAAATCAAATGATATTTTCATATGTAGTTTAGTTGACTTCTTGAAATGTAAAATAAAGTTGATTTTTAATCTGTTTATAATGACTTTGTACTTAAGTTTTGAAATTCGTCTTACACGTTTGCAAGTAAAAAAGGGTTTTTATGGTTTCTTTTGCGTTCATTATAAAAGTCAGCTACGTCTTCACGTCGTATTGAAAAGAGTGCAAATATTGAAAACACTGCGGTTGTTGGGTTTGAGGATACATTTCAAATGATGAGCACAAAGCAGAAAATGAAATATGCTGTTAAATCCAGTAACTATTTATGATAAGGTAAGTATTTGTTAGAAACTTCTCGATTGGATTACATATTTTGACATTTTTGTGAAACGAAACGAAGGACCATGTTACTTAAGCAAGATAGTTGTTCATATTTTCTTTTATACTTTCCTGAAACGAAGTTGGTAAATTGTGAAGAAATATCAGACATGATGTTGTTCAACCATAAATAGTACGAATAATTTATGTCTACAAACCCAATGCTAGAGCAGAAGCGGAATATGATTTAAGTGGAGCGTTTAACTTGTTGTGGTCAAAATTAAATATTGATGAAGAAGCAGTCATTCGAAGCTTATGGACTATCCTTGGAATCTTGTCGTATAAAAAATGAAGAATTTATGGTTATGAGCATGCACAAGTTAACAAAAATACTATTTACAAACACGGTTCAATCAACAGGAAGAAATCGGGGAATCATGAAAGCTCAAAATTTGATGGATTAAAAATAAGTGTAATGAACTGTGAGGAATTGTTGCCTTTCTACATTTTATTTTACCAATAAATCATCGAAAGAAACATATTTAGAATTTATAAAGAATATCTGTAAACTATGCCAACATCTATAATATCTTCTTAAATATACTGTGATGATGCAGAGCGATAACATAATTTATACATTTGTTTACTTGGTTAAAACCTACACATTTTTGATATCAACTACTAAATTTAAACTCTTTTAAATCAAACTACTTATTTAACTAGTTTAAAAAGTATTGAAAACTTCTCCATGTAATACATATCAATGAAAAAACTTAGATTAAGTACAAAATGGATGAACTCGTGTAAAAATATAATGTACAAATTCCCAAACATAATTGCGTAAACATTTGATAAAAAGTATAGTTTGTGTTTTATAATCACAAATAATCGTGTCCATAAGAATTTTTCAAATAAATCTCAAAGCAGGTAAATACGAAATACGAATAACGAGTTTTGTAATATTATTCGTTATATCCATACTAAAATCTACGTTTTATTGTTTTCAAATTATTAAATCTAGTAATTTGTGCTTTTATCTGATTAATAAATATACTCAGTTTCTTATAAGTTATTATACATACCTTAGTCCTAAGTACAAGTTTACAGAAGCAAACATCGAGATCAGATTGAAATAATAAAGAATTTTTATTTTCTTTAAGGACAATCGTGAACAAAAATTTGACATCAACTTGTTTTTACGAAACTGTAGCCTGACATGAACATAATTATATCAAATCAATACAACTAAAACGTTAAATAGAAAGTTAAAGTAATTTTGCATTTAATTTGATAATATGGTTTAGTTTGGAATTTATATTACAGAGAAAATCCAAGAAAGCAAAATTATCCATATGAGTACTAACATGAAAAAGATGACAAACGTGCAATTTTCAGTACAAACTGAAGCATTTAAATTGCTGTCAGTTATTTGTGAGTTTTGGTCACCTTGGTTGGGCTCCACAGGGATTGATATTTTATCTCCGTGGCTTTTTGCATAGTCGGCCAGTGACCCAGAAGTTGTTTTTAAATCCATGATGAAAAACTGGTACCAATTTACTGATCTTTAATATCTTAGTAGTAAAATTTTCAGAGAGCCAAGTTTAGCTTCTTTGAGCACCTTTTTATCGACCACTTAAAAACAAAACATTGTACTTTTAGAAGCTATTATTCAAATGCCGCTAAACTCATAATCAGTTGCAATCAATTTATGTACAGCATCCTTTAAACTTGAATTTGAAGTAAAGTGTACTTCTTTCAAAGGTTTGCGCTAACAATAGGTTTTGTGAACTGCTCATTTACGAAAACATTTTTGCTTTAACCTAAATAAGAAAATGCTTCAATGAAGATTTTCTTTGTTATTACATACATAAAACCCAATACTTAAGTTTGCATTTAGATATAAAGTTTACGTAAACATTTTTGTTTATTTGATATATAAATTAAATTATAAGGAAAACTTTTAAAAGCAATCCTTTATTTTTGACATATTGTCTTGAAAATGCGTTACAATTCTGAGTAACGTATCTGTATAAATTGCACGCTTATTCCAAATAATGAATGCTTTGACAAATAATGAATTTGACAATTGAGTGCTTTTCTCATAAACTTTAAAGCATGGTGTTCGGTTTATACATCAAAATTTCTTCACAAAGAGTTTATTCATCAAAAGTTTATTTATCAAAAACACATTCATCAAATAGGTCTTCTTGCCAAAAAATTTTTCCTCAAAATAAAAATTTAAACAAAAAATTACAATTTTACTATTAAGCTTAATTGATTCAATCGTAATATTTTAAGAGGCAATTAGGAATACCAGACAGATATTTTTTGTGCTAAGTAAGGAGCTATAACCACTATTAATGTGATGAATTTAATGTCTAACAATGCATATTTCTTTTTCTGTCTCTTCACACAGACCTTATCAGTGATTTTTATGTTCACTTTTTGATACTAACAATAAGTAACTGGAGTATGTGCAATCACTAAAATTAAAATCTTTAAACGTTACTAATGCCTGACAGCCTTTTTCCATATGAATACATTTCAAATAAGTTAAAGTAGAATAGGACAACACCCCATGGAACATACTGCCATCAAAAACTAATTATTTGTTCTTTCTAAAACTTAACAAAACGAACAATGTTATTTGCAGAGGAAGCCATGTTGACAGAGAAAGATGCAAGTGAGATGATAAAAATTTAAAGAACAACTGCATTGCCTTCGAAAAAGCATCGCTATGAATGGACAAATCATTTGCAACTATTTGATGAAATGACCTGTCTGGGTTTTGTGAAAAGTACTTTGACGAAGAGGTTTTGACGTATAAACACTCTGACGAATAAACTTTTGATGAATAAACAGTAAACCTTAAAGCATACCTATTCAAGTTATTAGCTCATGGAAATTTCCTTGGTGGAGCTATCATCTGTATTCAGGACACTAACGTTTACAACACTTCTGCTAACTCGTTTAAGAAACAAAAGTTTTAGTACACTCTTTTTTGTTTAAAACTTGTTTCATACTTTCTATTCGCCACTTTCTCTTAAATAGAATACATTACTAGTGAAACATTGACTGATTGGAACCGAAGTTGACACAGATATATAGGACCATGTTTTAATTTAATTTAAATCTGCCATTCAGAAGGACCTGCGACTAATATTTGACACCAAACTAGTTTTACTCTTTAGTAACCTGCAAACAAGAAAGTTAGATAGCATTAATTGAATGCTAGCATAATTTTAATACTCTAAATATTTATTTAGAGAAAGTCTAGTTTAAATATAAATTGAACATACCCAGATAATCCAAACACTCATAGTGGCCCATAGTAACATTGCCACTGTGACGAAGATACACAGACAAATATCCTCGTAAGTAGAAATACTTTGGTTTTCCGGATTGTGGTCGCTGCTAGTTGCTGAGTCGTAAATAATTTGGATGTGCTCCACAGAGATTGGTATATCAACTGGGTTGCTACTTGAGTTGGTCACTGATCGGGATATTGGTTGTAGTTCCATGGTAAAAATATTGCACCAAAAGTTTGTCTTGTTTTTTTTGAATTTTAATAATCTCGTAGTGCAGTTAATAGAGCATTGCTTCTTCAAGTACCTGCTTACGACAACACTAACCGTCAACAACTGTTTAAGAAGCTGCTTTGGTTACACTATTTATTAGATTTCTGAGAGATACGTTTAACCTTTCTTGATAGTGAATAAGCTTTACTATTGTATAAGACAGGTCTTTATATTTTGAAGTTACCCAAATCTCTTCTTAGTTTAAAAAGATACATGATGGGATAACTTCTTTGTAAGGCAAGCCCTTATTTACTTCTTATTGTAAAACGTTTAGCAAAAATTCTTTGAAATAAATAATAATTTTGAAGGTGAGTATTATTGTGAGTTTATCTTAAAGAAATAGTGCTGCTGATGCATGTAAATCTTACCAAAAGTTCATCCCTTTTCCTTGGATAAAAGCTATTATCCAGATTCGAGACGAAGTTTTTCTAAAAGCTTCCGTTCCCTCGTTCATTAAGAAGGTTCCCTGTACAATTGACATTCAATTATGTTTTTCAAATAGTTATACGTTTCGCAGCCGTTACTTTCTCCGAAATTGAAAAATAGAAACCCACAATAGTTCAAACTTTTGTATTTGTAACAAAATGTGGCCGCAGAAAGTCAACACTGGTCAAACTTTTAAAATGAAAATTATTTCAAAAATTATAGGCATTCTTTTTTTGCTGATGTTAATATATTGTTGATAAAATATGTGAATTACGAGAAAATTAGACACTTCACTTGTCTTTATATTAAGCATCTACACTTAGTCACTGAATTGGTTTGTTTTGTTTGTTAGATTTGGGCAACGGAAAACCCACCTATTAAGCCAATATTTGATACACATTCTTTAATTTGTTGTGACCTGTAACCAAGAAAGTTACCCAGGATTCATTTAGTGTAACCATAGTAAAAATTTAAACTTGAAAAAAAATTATCTTAATAGAAAAAAAATTGTTTAGTTCTAAATTTAACATACCACAACGATCCAAACAAACATGGCAATCCACATTAATAATGCAATGAATACCACGACATGAAGAAAAATATCTTCGTCGTTTGAAATATTTTGATCGTCGTCCAAGTAGTTGTCAGTAGTTTGGGAGCTGTAATTAATTTGGGGAAAATCTTCAGAGGTTGGCACTTCAATGGGGTTGCGGCTTGAATTGTTGGTCTGTGATCCGGATATTGTGTGTACTTCCATGATGAAGAACTATTACAGAAAAATTATATAGTTTGATTACTCTTCATTAATCTTGCAGTAGATTTCACAGAAATGAGGTAATCTTTTACGCTTTTTTAACAGCCATTTGTTTACTTATTACCATATTACGTTTTAAAAAAATTCTAAATTAAAGAAAATATTGATGCAGATTTCTATAACTTTTATTGAATTTTGTCAGCTTTCGGTATTTGAATAGTAGAATTTGCAAACTTTAATTCAAAATGAATGCATACATTAGTCCTACTAAAACTACACATTAGCATACTTACGACACAGCACAATGAAAACACTAATTTAAATTTTGTAATTAAAACTGAAACACATTGGCAATTCGTCAGTCCACATATAACTTTGTTTGAAAGTATCAGTAAGTAATTTACAGTCATCAAAATATTTCACAGAAACTCAATTTATATGACGAATCCTTGCAAAAAGCTTTTTAAAAATACATTCGTGATAATTGTCTCATAACTTGTTTTTTCTATTTCTAAGAACGCCGCTGATTCCTAAATCTAGTCACTTGCTCCATTCAATAGATTTTCACATTAAATGAGAGTAATGCAAAATTCTGATCAGAAACTACCGAAAGCAGCGAATGATAAGATGTACACGATCGTATATGTACCTATAAATATACGTATTTATAAGATCATAAGCGTGTTTGGTAGTATGTGTACATATATGTATGTATTTAGCATTTAAAATGTATATGACCTTGTGGTCCCAATATCTCGGGTCAGGGAGTATTGGAGTCTGAAACTAATTTCACTGTGATCAGCTGATAATTCTGTAACGGAATCGGCAATAAAAAAAATTGTCATTTAAAATGCATGTGACCTTGTCACCCTTATATCTGAGGCCAGGGGTGTCATTGGGGTCTGAAAACCAATTCCAAGGAAGGTCTTGACCTAAATTGTATGTGTACCAATTTTGGTGACCTACCAACCTACCAAGTTGTTTTCGAGAAATCATGTGTACAGACAGACATGATCGTAATCTCATTAACTACCTCTTATGCGATTTCATCGCTTTCGGTAGTTATTAAAAATGTTCAATTAAAAACATTAAGGGTAATCTGCATTAAACCTGCAATTAAGAAAATTATCCAGGATTTACTGAAGACCCCTACAGTTTGAATTTAAACCTAAATAAATATTTCAGGAATATCTTGTTTTAATTTTGTACTAAATTGAACCTACCAGGATGATCCAAAGTGATAATGATGTCCATAGAAATACCAATACAAATATGATGACGTATAAATTGTTCCTGTATGGTGAGACGGAGCTACTTTGGGTGTGATCATCAAAGATTACAACTTCAACTGCGTTGTTGCTTGAGTTCCTAGTCAGTGATCTTGAAATTGTTTCTAATTCCATGATAAAAAAATCAATTTGAAATATTTTTAATAAATTTTAGTAAATCCGTGATAGTAGCGTAGCCAATCTTTTGGAGAGACACGGTAGTCTAGCTTCTTCGGATACCTTTCAAAGACTGTTCGCCTAATACAAAATAAGTTTATGTACACTATAACTTTAACTTTATCGTTACTGTACAAGTCAAATGTACGGCTAATGTTTCGGTGTTACAATAGGTTTTTGTAAACTGCTTACTAAGGTTTATGCTTTCATCTTCATTATAAAATGCTCACGTGCCTTTTTGTTATGTTTTTTACAAGCAATATAATAATAAAAGGTTCTCTCAATAATAAACAGCTACTCAAACCTCCTTCTTGCTACTTTTGACAATTCAAAAGAAAAACTTAAGTTGAAACAAACCTTTTTGTTCAAAATATATCGCGTTACGGTATGCAAAAATTCTTAGTATGTACTAGATAAGAATAACGGTCTTAGCTTATATCTAAGATGAATTGCCTTGACGGATAATGTCGCTGAAAATTATTTGCTGTAGTCGACAATGAGGGTGTCCGGTTTATACATCAAAATTTCTTCACAAAGAGTTTATTCATCAAAAGTTTATTTATCAAAAACACATACATCAAATAGGTCTTTTTGCCAAAATATTTTTCGTCAAAATAAAAATTTAAACAAAAAATTAGAAATCAAACTTAATTCATTCAAGCATAAAACTTGAAGAAACAATTAGTAATGCCAGAAAGATATTCTTTTGTGCTAAGGAAGGAGTTATAACCATTATTAACGTGATGAATTTTTTGTGTAAAAATGCATATTTATTTTTCTGTCTCTTCACCTACACCCGACTTTATCCTTGATTTTTAGGTTCACTTTTTGAAACTAAGTATCTGGAGTATGCGCAATCACTTAGATTAAAATCTTTAAAAGTTACTGATGCCTGACAGCCTTTTACCATTTGAATACATTTCAAATAAGTTGAAGTAGAATGGGACAACACTCGATGGAACATACGAATATTTTTCGTTGTAAAACTTAACAAAACGAACACGTATAACTGCAGAGGATTCCATGTTGACAGAGAAAGATGCTAGAGAAATTATGAAGATTTAAAGAACAACTGCATTGCCTTCGAAAAGCATCGATATGAATGGATAAATCATTTGCAACTATTTGATGAAATGACCTATCTGAGTTTTGTGAAAAGTACTTTGACGAAGAGGTTTTGACGAATAAACAGCCTGATGAATAAACTTTTGATGAATAAACAGTAAACCGACAATGAGCATAAACTGCAAAGCAAAGCTATGCAAGATACAGTCTCAGAACTTTTTCTTTGTTTCGGTTTAGCAATTGTGTGCATTGCTGTTACACTTTCAGCACTTTCCCATATTTACTGTTACTCCATTGTAACCTGTAATCAAAAAAGTTACCCAGGGATTCATTTATTGTAACTATAGTTTGGATTGAAATCTAAGAAAGGAAAAAATATCAAGACAAACACCAGTTTTTTAAATTATGAATTTAACATGCCGAAAGGATTCAAAGAAACATAGCCAACCATATTAATAGTCCCGTGAATATAACCGCATGAAGAACATTATCCTCCTCATTGGAAATATTTTTATCGTCGTTCAAACTGTTCTCAGTTGCTTGGGAGTCGTGATTAATTTGCGCATGATTTTCAGTGGTTGATAGTCCAATGGGTTTTGTGCTTGAATTGTCGGTCTGTGATCTGCAATTGAAATTTAGAATTCGCATTGGAATGAACTTCTAATTAAAAATGAATGCATACAATAAGTATTGCTAAAACTACACATTATTATTCTTACGATACAACAAAATGGGAAATTGAATATAAACTTCGTAATTACAACTGAAACACATTTACAATTGGTTAGCCTAATTCTTAATAGAATAGAGTTCACATATAACACTGTGATAATATCAATGTGACACTATAATACTTCTAAGTAATATACAGTCATCAAACAAACTCACAGTCACAGAAACTCAACTAGGAAGACAAAACCTTGCATAAATCTTCTTTTTTGTCATAATCGTAACATAACTTGTTCTTAATTCTTTTTTAATAAGCCCACCTGATTCATAAATCGGGCAACCTGCTCCACTTAATATGGTTTCACAATAAACAAATAAATGTTCGACTATAAATATTAAGGTTGATCTGCATGTCCGAAATGGCCTCAAAGAGTTTTTGCTTTCATTAAACCTGCAAACAAGAAAATCATCCCGGTTTACTGAAGGCAACCACATGTTGAATTTGAACCTAATTAATTTTTTCCAGGAAAATCTCTTTGTTTTAATTTTTCAACAGAATTGAACCTACCGAGATGATCCAAACTAGTAGAATTGTCCATAATAATAATAATAGGAGTAAGATGAAAAACACCAGCCTCATATCGAAATATGTACAAATAGTTTGATCGTTCAAATTGTTGTCGCTGTTTTGTGAGTCGTGGCTACTTTGGGCGTGCTCCTCAATGATTAAAACTTGAACTGGGTTGTTGCTTGAGATCCTAGTCAGTGGTCTTGAAATTATTTCTAATTCCATGATGAAAACTTTAATTTGATATATTTTAATAATATCTTATAATCCCGTTTTACTAAGCTAGTAAATTTCTCGGAGAAACATGGTAGTCTTGCTTCTTCAGACACCTTTTAAAGACTGATCGCTTAATTCACAATAAGTTTAGGTACAATATATTCAAAACTCAATCTTTACTGTACAGGTCATATATATGTGCGGCCAAAAGTTTCAGTATCACAAACGGTTTTTGTGAACTGCTTAATACTGTTTATGCTTTCGTCTTAACGTTTTTCTTTTGACTTATCCAAATAAACCAAAATAATGCTTGAGGAATCGCCAAGTATGAAAACGACAATTTGATTATTGTATTGTTTTTAAATACGTCACAAAACGGTATGTGAGCATTTTATAGTGAAGTCAAAAGAAAAACTTTAGTTTAAACAAATCTGTTTGTTTACAATATATCGCGTTACTCTTTGAAACAATTCTTTAGTACTACGTAAGAATTGCAAGCTTCGCTTATCCCCAAGATGGAATGCCATTGAATAGAAAATGACACTGAACGTGAGAGCTGTACCCGTCAATTAGCGTAAACTGCAAAGCAAAGCTATTATAGCTACAGTCTCAACACTTTTTCTTTGTTTCGGTGAAGCATTTGTCTGTATTTATTCCAAGACCCTAATTCTTGTAACACCCGTTCAAGATTAACGGTTTCCGTACAATGGCATGCCTATTAACTAGTTTGCAACTGCAACTTTCTCCTGAATAGAAACTCATACTACTTTAAAGACTAAACTTATTACAAAACATAAAGCCACATTGTTTGTATAGCTAACAAATGTTTTTTTTAAATTCAAAAGTATTTACAAAAAATAAAATTTCGAATCTTCTAATTATGTGTAACTAGGCATATTGTTGTGTTACAAATATGGCATATTGATGTCCATTCAAAATTGATACTTTAAAAATATGCATCTAAGATTTTTACATTTAACCAATTTAAAGCTAGAAGAAGCAATTACAATTACTTATGCAAACTTTCGATTTATATAAATCTTCCAAAATTGTATGGCGTGATATATTTATTTTTTGTTATAACTGAGTTGTCGAAGGGTTTCTCAAAAATGAACAGGCAGGAAACAAATGGTTTGACAGTTAATTATCTTACATTAGTACACTACTACTAACGAGATCTGTTAAGATATTATTTGGTGATTCTACCTCATATTGACTACAACCACTTTGTCAACATTTAAGGTCGAAATTGTCAAATTCATAGTCCAAATTGTCAAATGAAATTTTTGTACAAGTCAATAGCCTCAAATTCTTTCTCAATAGTCAAGAGATAGAAAATTCTTTATGATTATTGAGTGCTTTATGTGTAGCAATGGTTTTCTCTTTCATAGCCACACTACAAACAAACCATTCTGATTACAATCATCTTTCGTTTTGAGATTTTTAAACCTAACCTAACCTAACCTGACACTTATATCAATACTTAACCTAACCTTATCTACTCCAACCCATCGCTTTCATTGATACATAACCTGATTTCACTTCACACAACCCAACACTTTAACCGTTACTTGATATAACCGTACCCAACACATTATTATTTAATCCAACCTAGTTCTACGCAACCTAACACTTCGCCCGCAACTCTAGGATGAATGCAACGTCAGCAGCGAAGTGGTTGAATTAATTTAAGTTGACA
>JAQFZG010003267.1:0-14047 GCA_034695465.1 Entomobrya nicoleti | reverse complement strand
TACATATATGGCTGATGTTTCACATCTCTCCAAAAATGCAATGTGAAATCCATTAAAAGAGTCTCGATGGTATATGTGGGAATTGTGAATGAACAATGTTATTATGATCACATGAAAGTTCGAAGGATGTAAAAGCTACGTGAGCATGTACCTTACTGCTTCACTGAAAGTTTCATCTTTTGACATCCTTGAGCACGACAATTTTTTTTATCTCACAAGACCTACTTATTTATTTATTAGTAAATTATGAGAAACAAGGAGGAAAGAAGCATAAATTAAAAATAACACTGTGTGGCCACTACTACACATGTGTTTTCCACGAAAATCACATACAGGTTGGAAAGTAAATTCGAAGCAACACAAAAAAAACCAACAGCATAGGAATTAAAGGCGGATAAGCTCTCTCAACAAATGATCATTATGTCCTACACACCCTAAAATATACTGTCGTTTTGCGTTTTCTCTTTAAATTTCCCCACAAGTATATTTTTAGATCCTCCTTCCTTTCACTCTATTTCTCTTATTTCCTACAGTTGAGACTTCATAAAGAAACCCCTAAGCAGAAAAAAAGACGACGAGACCTACATTACTTCTGGCTAGAGTTTTGTGTGTGGGTGCAAAGTACCATGTAAAAAGTATATTTATGCTTCTACTAATACGAATGCAAGTGTGCGAAGGGTGATAGTTGCGTCTCAGTTTCCCGATATTACTGATACATACTTCTACGTACATAAGTCTTACGTAGTATAAACTAGACAACATGCAAATAGGTTCTTTCACAAAAAGTTGTAAAATCTTGATAATCCAAGTTTCCTGATCTATATATATACATACATGTTATTTACATGTGTGAGAACGATCATCATGGTCATCATTCTTTCTACCTTCTTTTCACCAAGCACCCATGAATGCATGCATATTTTCTAGCACCAACGAAAGCATATATATAATGATTCTAGTAGGCACGAAAGTGTGGCGCCACTGCACGACAGATCATAAATAAAGAGGACATATGGGTATAATCGTTACGTCTCTCTGTTGTCTGTATGCGGAATAAAATGCACCGAATTCACAATGGAGAGAGGAGGAGCCGGCAGCGGAAGGATGGAAAGAAAAAAAATCCGGAAAATGTCTTTGCGCTGGATAATGTGTTCTTCTCAAGTACAACAACATAGTATGTATAAATGAATCTATGCATGTATGTATATTACGTAGGTACCTAACTAAATCGAGAACGTTTTTATATTTTTATGGTGGTTGGGTGGCATAACCTGGTGGTGGTGAAGCATCAGAGGCAAAGTAAATAAATAAAAAAGCTTGCTCGTTATTGCTGCTTCATTTTCTTTATTTTTTTAGCATCCACCCATTCTACTGCTCTACTCATTCTTCGTGTCGTTTTTTTTGCTGGTGTTGCGTAGCTTAGTAGTTAACTGGGTTCTCTGACTGTCTGCATGTCGAGTAACTCTTTTTGTGTTCTCTTTAACCAACGATCCTTATCCCAACACAAGACGCTGTTGTCAGAGACTTCAACGTTACTTATCCACACATGTATGCATAATGCACATGAACGGCAAACGCAAGATAATGGTAAATGTATATATCTTATATATTTAATGCTTTCTGCAGTATAAATTCGGTGAATCTTTAAAAGATATTACATTCTACATATGAATTTCATGATATGAAGCTTTTTACGAGATCTTCTAGTCCGTACGTCGGTCCAAACATACAATTGGTTGGAAGTTGGAACAAAGATGTAATGGCATGGTGTTGCACTGAACAATGATTTTTGCCTTTATCGAAGCGGCCTTAGGTAGAATGTACATGGGCATGATGCCCTTGCCCGGGTATACTTTGTCGTAAATTTATCCCCATCGGTGTAACAAATAACAAATAAATGTGTAAAAAATAAAAACCAGCTTAATAAAATGACAAACGATTAACGAAAAATTTAAATATATATGTGTTCAAGAGCTCGAATTCAGCATGGAGATCAGAGTTCATTCTATGATATAGATTTGCTGCATTATTGTATAGTTACTTCTATCCACATTGATCTGATGCGATGGTATGAAGTGAAACAATGATAACATATAAAAACTGTTCGCGTAAATGCTTGTTCATAAATATGTGCTAACTTTTCATAATAATAGCGATGATGCAGCAGAGATGAAAATAAAAATGATTTGTTCTTATTCCATTTCCCTTCTTTAATCCCTATCATGGTATGTACTACCACGCAGTTGTATAAAATATTGGTTTCATGTATACCTATCTCACTATTTCACACAAAGTTATGCAAAACAGCTACCAGCCATTCATTCTCGAAATAATGTCCTTTAATTCCGTTTCTTCGTCTCAACTCATGACCGATTCAGTTTGCTCCGTTTACTTTCTTCAAAAAACGGAATATTTTACTTTTTCCCTATATTGTATATTATGGTTCAAAAGATAATGTATGAAGCTTAGAAACAGCAGCAGAATAACCCAAGTAATAAAATCATTATTATGGTTAAGGATTAGGTTCAATATTTTTCATTTTCAGGCAAATAATGGTGCATTTGAAGAATATTTTGTCATCAACGAAATAAAGTTTTACCAAATAAGCAAAGTTTTCGACATATTTACAATATGATGATGTACTAAAATACTTTATTTACTTTATTACAAAAGTAAAATAATATTTTGAATGTTTCCATAATAAAACGTACTTTGTACTGGGGATCTTTTACTCGTTGGCATATATTATATGTATTATTATTTTTCAAGAACCTCTTCGGTCCATATTTCAAGACCAAAAACTAGGCCATAACTAGGAAACTTCCTTCACTTCTTGTGCACTGCACTATAACTGCAGCCGATTTAAAAAAGCAAATCAAACCATTGAAACGTACTTTATGAAACCCATCATCATCCACGGATTCGCAAAGGCTATAACTGTCGGAAGTGTAATGATTTATAGAGATTCCAAATTCCAACACAGGAAACGAGTTATTCAAAGCAATTTAGAGGAATCTACCATACAAAAATGTAGTCACATATTTAGTTATTTCCATTAAATATGTGGCTATATAATATGTGGTTTCAGTTTTTTACACACAAAAAAACATGTAGCAGTAATAATAATGACGGCAGAGTAGGCGGTGTGGTGGTTCTGTTGAGAGTGTGTGTGGATGCGGAAGCAGTGGCTCTAAACGAGTGGTAGTAGAGTATAACAAGTGCGCACTTGAGTTTCCTCCATTGTGCTTTCTTCTAAACACATAAAAAGTTCAACAGAATGTGTGAGAAGAATGAAAGGTGAAAGTATACAGAGAGAAGAGCCAGTGGTAGCAGCAGTAACTGCATAAGAGCCACAACATCATAAAGTCGAAAAACTGAATCTAAGTGGTCTACGTTCTTTAAGAGACGAGCAGAGGAGAAAGCAACTAAACATGAGAAAATAGCCGAAAATAACTGCAAAAGCCGCCGACGAAAAACACAAGTCATAGTAGAAAGCAAGAAGTATATACATATTATAACAGCAAAATACATGCAAAACATAACCAATATACCTATAAGCCTATTTATATGATGCTTCCTGACCTGAGTGGCGAATAACATGACGAAAGTAATATACGTTATTAGTATTTTTATTTCTTTGCCTTCTCATCCATTAATATTTGCTCTTCTCCACTGCTGCTCAACTACCACCGCCACTACTTGCTTTCCTATTTTCATTTATTTTCTTATATGTATGCTGCTTGTAAAACGAAATATTATGAAAGTTATAGTTATGGAGAGATTCTCGTCTTCCACTCTCACTTTCCTTTGTGTTTTCCGTTTTACACAATGAAATACTGGCTTGTCAAGAGTTTCTATCTCAAAATATAATACTAGACAGACAGTGGTAGGGGTAGGATATATGTATACAGTACCTTATCTACCTACTACATATATTAATATGCTGTGTACTGCTTGAACAATCACTTTTTTATTATTATACACACATCAAGAAATACCTATTGTTGTACACTTTCTCCTTTCATCATAGTATGAAAATGAGTATTACACATTTGTATGATGTAGGTCTTGAGTTGATCATCAAAGTTCAAGTATGTGACTTGAAAAAAGGATTTTAGAATACGACTCTATGTTTTGTAAAGCAATAAAAAGTGAGCTCGTAGTAATCATTTCATAATGCTCTACTTAATATGTACAAACGGAGAAATTCTTTGAAAAAGTTGAAATCTTACATTGCTACCAAACTTAGCGACAACAGTGGAAATGAAAAGACGTACGTACACATCACATCACAAAAACCTTATGTGTCTCATAAAAGCTTACCAAGTGAATTGAATGCTTTTAAAATGAAAATCTCAGGTAATGTCGCATTTCCTCAGAATAATCTATTTTAGAACAACTAATTTGACTTCAACTGAGATCTCTCAGTGAATATGAGACGAAGTTTATTAGAATTTTAGCATTCCACATTTGCCATCAAGCTGTCGCCCTTTCTTTGCAATAATTTTCTCAACCGTCCGAACTCCGAACCGAATTGAACTTACCGAAATTCCTTTCTTTTATAAAAAATTTAAATGGTTCCTTCCCAAGAATTGTATAATTTTCTCCACAAAATGTGTCCACTTGTCTTGTCCTGTTGTATCATTTACATGAGAGCGAATGAGAATTATACAGATCTAACACCACACAACCACCAAAAAATGAATATTCATCAGTGGAACACGGTAGTGCAAGACAAACGACCACACAAGCTCATTAAAAGTGAAAAGATACTTTACAGTAGTCAGAGATGTAAGCAATAAAGGGCAGAAACGGGTAACCACACGAACAAGCGTTCGTAACAGCGGCGGGCGGGGTTGGTTTTATGAGAGCAGATGTCTTGTCAAACTTGTCATTTAACCCATTTTGTACTAATGCAAAGTTAATGGTGACCAAACTGGAAAGGTAGTACCAATAAGATGTGAATTTAAGTCCAAAAATAAAGATCACCCACACATTTTTTGCTTTGTTATTACAACAGATGCAATGACTGCATACAAAATTTATTTTCCGACAAAATATTATAAGTGGACAATTTACCGATCTAGCATAGGTAAATCTTGATTAAACTATTTCAAACAAAATTATGAAAAGTACAACAAGGTAGACGAAAAACAAAATTCGAAACTCCTTTGAAAATCGCCTAATACGTTGATTTCCCAAAAACAACATATGTACCCACCATACATACATAATACACGAAGAACTAAAACTAACTGTACAACAGATTCGTTACACAACGTACTGTATTGTTAGTTTAAATTCTGTTTCACTCGAAGTAAGTTCTGGCGAAGTTTCCAACTTTGCATAAGGGAAAACAGAGTGCATAAAGAAGAGTGACTGAAAACTTTCTCCACAACATGAATTACTCTAGCTGATTATTCAAGTAGTCCAGAATACATAATAACTTAAGTAATTCATTCTAAGTAAAACCGCTAGCGCAGCGCGGAGTGTGTGTTGTGTGGACCAAGGTGCAAATGATCAAATCCTGTGCAGAGGGTTGTGAATGAGAGTGTAACAAAAATGTATGTGGTTACAGACACCTCTCAGTGTTAAAAATATTGCTATGTAAAGTAAAGGGGCGTGCACCAACAACCCTTTTTTCGTTCCCATTTTAAAGCATGAAGAGTAACGTCATGAATTCTAATGTGATACTAGGTTTCTAAAAATGCTCTGTTCAATCCCTTGCGAATCCAAAATAAGGTTGGCACTTTGGCAATGGGTACTTGTTAGTAAACTTTCTCTGTTGTCTGTCGTATATGCATATTTTGTTAAATAACATTAGAATATAACTGCCACAAAACCAAAAGTTCATCATCAGAATTTAAGCGCTCACGCCATCACTGTATACTCGGAAACTTAGACCACATTGCACAGTCACCACATATTTTCAGCTTTCTCCAAAAATAGCATGAAAATAAATAAAGCAGAAAAGTACAAGTAAGTTGCTGAGAAAGCTCTATTTTTATTTTTCCATGATGAAATATATTTAACTCTAGTTGAGCAATGTGTAATAATCATATTAATAAAAAATCATGAAATGCCTGAATGGAGAATAAAATAAGAAAAACCATGAGCAGTGAAGAGAAAGCCAACGTGAGAAATCTTTTGGGGATCTTCATCAAGCTATGAGAGCATAAAAGTTGATTGCATAAATAGAGAAATGAACAATATGTATAATGATGCACGTGTTGTGTGAATTACATTCATAGGCCTATGTTAAATGAAACGATTGCTCAAAAATCTAGCGAAATGAGTGAATAAAGCTTGCGGTGTCCCTTAAGTAATGTGATCAAGTACCGCGAAAAGGAAATGTTTGTTTAGAAATTATTTTTAAAGGTGATGGCAAATGTATCAAGGCAAACCCATACTTTTCTCTTACAAATTTAGTACCACTAAGCCAAGTTGAAGTCAGATCAGTAATAATCAGATATATGCCGTTATATTCTATATATAAATGGTTCATTAAACATTTTTCTTCAAATTGTAGATCCAGATTGGGAACATCAAGAAGTTTTAATTCTGTAAAAATGGGTTGAATATTTAATCCGTTCCATAAATTATTCATGCGAATGGAAAGAATCGCTCGTTAACGAGAACAAGAAGAAGTCGTACGAAAGGACCCAGAGTATCAGAGTGTTACAATGAAGTAACGTATCTCGCGTTACAGCTATTTACAACCAAGGTGGCAGCGGTGTGGAGCTCATAAAGTCTAATAATTCATCATTAGTTAGTAGCTTGTGGGATTCCTGATGATTTATTTTGCAAGTGCGTACCTCGGAAATAAAATGGTTATGTTTATATGCATAAACACAGATGTATATATCGGTTTCTTTTAAGCTATTATTACTGATCTTTAATATCTCATTCAGCTGACATATGAATGTATATATTTAGGTCACACGAGAAAGAATGATGATGATGTTGATGATGAATATATACTACACCAGTTCGCAGTGAGTAGAATTTATAAAGTAGACACCAAGAGAAAGGTTGCTGATGACAAGGGATGATGAGTAGTAAGTGGTGGGCTTTACGTGAAGTAAAGCCAGGT
Source organism: Entomobrya nicoleti (assembly GCA_034695465.1). Classification (NCBI taxonomy): domain Eukaryota; kingdom Metazoa; phylum Arthropoda; class Collembola; order Entomobryomorpha; family Entomobryidae; genus Entomobrya; species Entomobrya nicoleti. The sequence goes on along the minus strand of JAQFZG010003267.1, from coordinate 6,954 downwards.
ATTATGCTTTTTTGTTACTTTCTTTTTCTTTCCCTTTCCTCCTACTGTAAGACTGAGTCTGCGTTTTTTCTGTATCTTAAATATTTCTGTGAATGTTTTTACCTTCCGCTTGCCAAACAGGAAATATACAAGTAAGTAGGTAATCTCTTCTTTCATTTGTCTTTTTTATGCGGAGTGGTGTGTTGCATAACACACTACGATACTGTATATGAAAAGCATGTAGCATGTTCCTACGCATTCCCAAATGAAATAAAGTTACGTTGGACAGTTGCATTTACCACACAAGTTATTTTAGTTTTAATCCAGTGCTGGAGATAAATTATGAATTGTTTTGTGTTGCCACAAGCAGAACTATTTTTTATTAAGTATCTTGGCAGAAAAGTCTTCAGGCACAAATCGCCAACTTACCCCAATGAGTAGAAATACAGGGACTATAAAAGACACCACCATCCCCTTTTCAATGGACATCCAACAGTAGTGACGGGTTTCGTACCCATCCGGATTCACAAGGTAGCTCATCTAGAAAGCAAACAAATATAACTTTTACCAAATGTGAAATGTTTCAATATTCTACTTAAAAATGCGTGCGTTCATTTTATAGATTATTATAATTCGTTGAAATTACACATAACATTAAATATACCATCAATATGCATTACTATAGTACTTTGTATTTTATTACAATCTTCCATATATATTATGCATTGTGATTGACCGACTTCCATCTAAGATTTTATCGTGTTGAATAATAAAAGTAGGAAAACTTGATGTCAATGTGTTTACAAATAAATTCATGTGCAGTCATTCGACATCATATTTGAGAGGTAATCTTTTGGAAGTTAACTTGATCACCATCCATATTATTCTTTATATCTATATAACGTTTATTTATGTATTATATACATATGTACGTAAAAGAAAGTTTACAGAATGGACTTTAGTGCTTTAAAAGATAGGCATTAAAAGTATGCCTTATATACATTATAGGAGAATGTCATGTCCCAATAAAGTCATCGTTCCCGGTACAATAGTCTTCTTTAGGATGAAAGACAATGTACCACAGCAATAAAGTATATAATGTTTGGCTGTTAATGTGTGTACCTACGTTAGTCTTAATGCTTTAAGAATCTATCATATAGACAATTATGTTTATACAACGTTGTTATATACATAATATAAAAAATCTCTTTCTGCTTCTCGTCTTCTTCAGTCATTTTGACTTTGGCAACAAAGGAGAAATTATTGGAAAGGAAAGCAAAAGAAATTTATGGTGATGGCACCGCTCCAACGGGAATTATAGTGTGATTTTAGCTACTTTTTTGTATCTTTAACAAACCAACGAAAAAATCGCTCAGCCATGTACATCCATACATACATAAAACACAAGTTATGTATGGAATAGTATATGGCATACCTATTGGAAAACCACCACCAACCCTTTCTCTCTTTGACTGCATGTGAATGGAACTCATTCCCTATGATGTCCAAAATGCCACTTGCTGTGAGTTTTAGTGCTCTCTCCTACTTTACGTGAAATCACATGTGTAGTTTCACCAATGCTCTCTTTCTCTTCTGTCTGTGAACTGGAGAAAGTCCAGGCAATAGAGACGGGCCAAACAATCTGAAAAAGTAAAAGTCTCTAAGGCTTCTTCTTCGCATGACTTGCTAAGTGGAACTTGTACATTTTTAGTTTGCTGCTGTGTGATACTATGTGCTTTCTATATATTCTTGCTGCTTCCTCCGTCTTCCTTTTGCCACCACACGCCATCTCTACCACCACCATTGCTTATTTCCTCTTTTCTCATTGCATAACAAAAGCAGTGCCTTAATAAAAAAACTGTTTTATTAATACTTACCGCGTTAAATACTTCATGCCTACATATTGTATCTGCATTTATATAACGCGTGTGTATTATGCAAACAGTCACATGTAAAAGAAGAACAGCAGCAGGAGAGAGGTCGTAAGGGAGAAAAGGTCACCTTTCCATTTCCTCGTGTTAAGTCAGACGTGATACTAAGCATGCATCATCCCACACTCACATATGCATATAGGATGATTATATCATGATTATTATATAATTTATGAATACGACATATGATAAAGCACACACGTTAAGTACTATTTATCCACATAAAAATTCTCGTAATAAGTGCACGTGGAATTGGGGTGGCCTGTATTTTCTGTTGTTTTGCTACGCGCTTACTTTTTTGTCTTTAGCCAAATAAAGTCTCCTTGGACAAACAAAGTTTATTATGTACGTGTACACTGACTAAATACACACACACACCACACCACTTCCATTAGTTTATTTTCAGTCTATTTTCAAGAAGAAATAGAGACGTGTACCTATTAATAATGTATAGTGAACAAATGGCACGTTCGTACCTAGAGAACCTTACAGGAATCCTAAACAGTAGTTCAGAGAAAAATGGTAGCAGAACAACAGTGAACTCAGATCAACTGCTGACGTCCAATAAACGTGTGTAGCCAAGTTGAAGAAATTCACAACATCAAGAGAACAAAAACATGCACAACTTGGGAAATACATATATATAAAAAGTTCATTAAATTTCCGGTATGCACCAGTGATTTCCAGCCAGTCAGCCATATTCATTCCATAAAATACAAACTTTATTTGACGGAAGTCGCGTCTACCTACCTAGTACCTACCCATTGCTAATCGTAAAAATGGGCAGATGACAATATAAAGCAGCCATCGCTTCCGCTGACTTTTACTTTATTACAAACAACATGACTATATTTTCATTTAACTACACAATAATGTCTGCATGAAATCAAAAAGTTAGAGAAAATTAGTGACCATCTCCAGTAGAAAATAGTTCACTCCACATGTCTAATCCCAAAATATTTTGGTTTGTGTCTTTATCTTGTCTAACAAGAACAACTGCCAATATCGGATAATCAAAAAAATAATACTACTTACCAAGTCATCTATCTGTGAGTTTAGTTACTAAACAAACATTAGGAATAACTTTTTTGCTTCAATGACACTGAAGATTCATAAACCGACCTTTCTGAAATTTTAACTTTCTTTTCACATACATTAAAATTTAATTTTCAATCATAACTTGTGCATGTTAAAACTATAGGTAGGTAGGTAATGTGTGTGTACCATTCCCACTTTCCAGTTTTTGCATACTGCACACATCGCCATCGCACATCATACCTTGAAAGAGTGAAAACCTTTTTTTCATGTAATAAAATTTTCAGTTATGTGCTCTTTCTTTCAAGGAAAACATACTTTTTCTTCAAATATAGCGAGCTTTCATCTGATTCATGGACGTTTTGATCTCAAATCATTACAATTTAATAGAGCTGGGAATTCAAGCAGGAGCAGGAGTACTGAACTGAACCAGCTCTGTTACACTACGGCAAACTGACCCACATATTTAATATGTATGTAAATCTAGGATCTATTCTAGTCCTTGAAATTTATAACCTTTCCCATATGTAGGTAATATGTTCCTACATTATACACCAAACTTACACAAGAGAAACGGCGATTCCTTCCTGGTTATGTGATCATATTCATGAGAATCTCTCCTGTGAGTTGTAGTGGAACTACGTATGTATATGTGCACATTTGGTAAATTTCTGAGTTGACTGTCTACTGTCTTTGAAAACGAAACTACCAAAAAGTACCTACGAATGTATATCGAATATCTGAAGCATGCATAACTACAGTTCTAGGTGTGTGGTACTGGTACTCTTGAACTATTTACGAAAGTGTACTAGATATTGTTATAAAACGCATATATTATTGTACTAGAGAGCATCGCATACAATTTCTACCACTTATTTCTCCTCTCGCGTTCGCTCCATCTCTCAGTTCAAAGTTAATAATGCTCGTCCATCATTGTCAGGTTGCGCGTGGAACGAGCCAACCTCAATTCCCTGAGGTCCTCTTCATTTATTTGCAGAAGGGAAGCGCAATGCAATATTCCAGTTCGACTTATGCCTCCTAATAAAATATAAGTGCCACCTTTAGTATTACAATGGTCAGAGAGACATGGAGAAAGTATAAGGATATCGCGGAGTGCAATGGTGGTGATATAGGTACTTTTCTACAAAAAAAGGTACCATTTTGATATTGTGTGATTTGGAATCGCGATGAATCCCACGTCGCTATTGCAAAGACGAAGTTCAATAAAGTCTTTTCGTCAGCAGCGTATCACATCTTTCAACTCCATAACCTCCACTTCCTCCTTGGTAATAAATAAATACAAACGCAAAATTTTCAGAACAGGAAAATGCTTGTGGTTCTACATCCAATACGCAAACTTAACTCGATGCTATGTTCAATGTCAAACAATACGTAGACACACAATGCTTTTGTGTATTTCAATCTTCCACATGGAATTATTTGTGTCTAATGCAAGTTTTATTGTTCTAATAACGCGAGAAGAGAAACAAAATTTAGGGAAGTTGGGAAGGCCCCAATTGCATATTTTACTGATGGCGAGATTCAATATCTATACACTAATAGCAAAAGCTAACTTAAAAAAATAAGGTATAAGGTCTAAGCTACGCATACACACCCAACTGTGCAAACGAACCATTGGAATGTAATATTTACTTATAAACCTCTTATTTGGAGTGATAACAATTCCATACTCGTGGTTAGTGAATGCTGTGTATCGGTACACCAATTTGAATAGCCTCCTATAATTTATTATATGTATTTATTATTATGACATTGAATCCAATTATTATTATAATTACCAATATCTGTGATTAGTTATCGCTAAGTCATAAACAAAGTTACTTCTGGCACGTTTCTGGAGAAAGGCACGAAATTTTCTAGGTACACTATCTCTCTTCTTCACAGGGTTTATGATGCTATTAGAATACTCTAGTTCTTCATAAATTGCTTTCACTTCTTTCTTTTGGCCGCAGACATACTTAAGTAATGGAAGGAAATGAATGAATCCCGTAGTTTAACCTAAAACACTGCTTGTTTAACCAACTCTGTAAACATATACAACACAGTAATTTACGTATGTGATATGTATATGTTGTTTACCGTTGGTTCTTCAATGAATTTTATTACAGGAAATTGTTTTTGAAGTCACGTCCGGAGTTTTCTCTCAAAGCCTAGTCCTCGGGGCAAACATTCCCTTTATTCGAACCAGTGATCCGTAAACTTATAAAGAGAACCAATAGTGGAAGCGTTTGTCGACTTGCAAGTTGAGAGCATGTAAACACTCATAATATTAATATAATGTATGCACATGCAAATAAGAAGAGATGATTACGTCGAATCGAAAAGGACGTGGATTTTTTTTTTGCTCAAACCCTGCATAGTACAAGCGACCAGAGGTTGGGCGCAACATGTACATAAATTCACATCAAAGGAGAATTTCCAATAGAAATGATAGTACGCTTAGAACCCTTTGAAATCGATTAATCCTTTTCAGTTTAGTGGTCGTGGGCTTACGAGAGAAAGTCTTCATTGTTACTTTCACCATCTCATACTCTGATATGTTAGGTCAGATTTTCATTTCTTGTTTATTATTCAGATTCAGTTAGGCAATGCCTTTTATCAGTTGCTAAGAACTGAAAAGCTATCATTCACCTAAATGTGTGTACAAGATGAAGGGTAGTAGTCGTGACTATGTTATTCAAGCACTGAAAAATTAATTCAATGAATGATTTCCTTTATCCATCAAACTCATAAAGAAATGAACTAAGAACAAACTTTCTGACAGCGTTCCCTTTCACATGTCCGTCAATTTAGTCATGTTTTCAATCTAAATATAAATTATTATGATAATGACACAAACAAAAGCGAACAAAATCTCTAAGACAAGTAAATTGCAACGTTACATTATTGTTATCATCTAAGCCCCCAAGCACAAATCACATCGAGATTTCATTCTCGCCGAGAAAGTTTTCTCAGTACAAAAAGTAATCTTTGCAAAAGTAAAGAAAGCGAAAAATCAATAGAAAAATATTATATTACCTTTGTACTTTGATATTTTATACTAACAATGTTTTAAATATGTACATAGATTCGTTAGTGCAAAATGTTAAACAAAGGGTTTATTCTCGTTCTGACTTCACTACTCTAATCCATTAGAAGTTGGGTCTCGGGTTTGTATAAAGGCATGCATAATACGCGCTAATGAGATTCGATGCCTTTTATTATGAAAAATGTAGACTACCATCGATATCAACTAGCTATTTTCTTGTACACAATGTCACATTGACTTGGATTTGACAACGTTAAGGGAGTATTGTATTGCAGTTTTTTTGTTTTTTTTAGATGCCTCTAGAATTGAAAATCAACGTACAATGAAAGTAGAAACACGAGAAGAAAATGAACGAGTGAGTGAAAGGATGACAGTAAACTCAAAGAAGAATAGCACCTTTGTTTTCCATGCAAAAATAAACAAAATACTATTTTTTCGAAAACATAAATATGGACTGAAATGTTTCATATATCATTACTAGTATGCATGATAGAAGTCTTTGGACATATTTTTCTATCAGTTTTGATACTTACGACAATACATTAAATGGTCGTAAATCGAAAGGGAATACAATCCTTTCAAATACAATTTGCAATACGCTAATGTTATTATATCGAAATAAATTTCCGGGAGACAAATAGTGATGAATAATTTTTTTTGAGAGTATATCAACACTTCAAATTCAAAAAAACCAAAAATAGGTAATTCTGAAACTTGTATGTTCATTAATGATTCTTTTATTCTTTCCTGATTATCAATCAGGTTCTATGTCTTGTTCAATGAATCAATGAATTCAAAGAACCTTGCTACCCTTCTAAAAAAGTCACTAAAACAATACGAATCCCTATTGCATCATATTGAATTCGGACAACATTTGCATTGCTCTCCCCTTACAAAGTATTAAGTTCAATAAATGGCACACAATAGAAATATGTTATAATTTGTTTCTTACTTACAAGG
>JAQFZG010003266.1:0-14055 GCA_034695465.1 Entomobrya nicoleti | reverse complement strand
AATTTGAAATTTTGTACGAGCAATTAAGCTATCATCACAAACAATTTGCTTGAAAACAGTGAGTTGGAGAATTGTTAGAAAAAATAAAACCGAAATGCTGCAAAAACTCGCCATTTTGCATAGAAACGGTAAAAAAAAACTACACTGGTTTTAGTATAAATATAAGTGATACAATGACTGACGTACTTTCTTCAAAGCCAAAAGTGTACTGGCATTGTACTGACGATGAGTTGTCGTAATTTGTGACTTAAGCGCAAAGAAGCAGGAAATTCATTACTGATATGTTCGTTCTTTACAGGATGTTCCGTTGATAATATTTGTGCCAAAAACAGAAAACCAAATAGATAAGAGACTAAGGCATGGCTTAGGAATAAATTAAATTAATGAATTTGTTATACTTGTATGCAAGCTGAATGAATAGAATATGCAGTTGCACAATTTGTATGTAAAAGTTTTGTTTTTCCCAAATAGATTTACTCACTTTTTCATACAAAAAATACACACTTTATTGCAGCAAAGTGTACAAGATGCATTTTTATTAAAATTAGTCCAACATACAAATAGTTAAGAAAACGGAGAGGAAGAACAAACAAGATAATGGAACATTGCGATTATTATATTCTTAGGACATATGTGAGTGTATTCTGATCTTAGGATGTACTACTGTGACGTGGGTGGCCTTTATATGTTGACCATGCGTGGCAAATGTCTCCTAATTCTGGCGTGAAAAATCCATCAAACTAAAGCTAGAACCGTATAGCAGGTTGTTTGATGGTTGCATTCTAGACCAATAAAGTCGTAATACAATCAGAGTGACTTTAGAAGTCAATGATCGGAAAAAATAGAACTAGAAGTTTCAAGGATATTGTTTGCTGTTAGACGTATTTAGGTGAAAACAAATTATTTTTCAGTAAGTCTAGACTATTTTCCATTGAGTGTATGTACGTCTTAAAAACCGGTATTTTAGGAAGGCCAACATATTTTGTTTTAGAAATGCTACGAAACTAAATAGATCGAAAGTTGTTGTTCTTTATTTTATATACCAGTAGCTTTTTTTTCTAAAAAAAAAGCAGAGCTAGATATAAAATAGCATCAATACTGCTACATTGGCTCTACTGAAGAACTAAAGGAAAGCTGGAATAAATAAGTTACCTGACCAGAATACACAGTGTTTTCCCATTCTCACTCAGGAAGCCATGAACATGAAAAGAAAGTCAGTCTTTTTGATCTTTCGAAACAACTTTTTCTCCGCAATTCCACTTCAAAAAGATCACACATTTCCTAACATTTTGATTGTCCCAACCTTCTGTTCAGATTTTGCACCATCTTTAAGTTCCTGTATATCCCAATCTACAAGAACAGACTTGTCACGTATATAAAAAAGTATAAACACTTTATGTGAAGCGGACCATAAAAAACGTTCATTTTCTATTTTGCTACTTCAGCTTCTTAGAAAAGAGCAAATAAGCAGCTTAAATAAATAAGTAGATAGTGTACACGTGCGATCTTGACCCTGATATGTCTTCTTTTTCTAAATACCTTTGGGAATGCTTGTTTGATAAAAAGTTATCAAGATGGCTTTTCTTGGAAAGAAAAATTCCGTGACGATGAAAATGCGACTTATTATTATTTGTCTGGATGCTACAAACTTTCACTGCCAACTTAAGAACAAGTTGTATCAGCAAAACTGTTTTTGTTGCTTGTGTAGTTTTTCAAGTCTAAATAATATATTCTGACAATTTTGACTTGATTGACTTTTCTTCTTTGATATACAACATGTAAACTTATAATGATACTTGTCAGGTTCTTTTGATACGAAATGAAAGAAAGCTGTATGAAATCAACTACATGACTTGAATATAAAAGGACTTCAATATCCATCTGTCGCATCAGATCTGTAGAAAAAGTAAATAGTAAGCATAAATAAGTAAGGAGACAGTTAACACGTGTGGTCTTGACCTTCTTTTCAGATTCCTTTAGGGATTTTTTTTCTATTTTTTTCCAAATAAACGCTACATGAACTCAGTACTTATTATAATTAGGTGCCCAATGTCGAGTCTCAAGTATTTTACTCTAGAAAAATACAAGCATGTTACCAAGAAGTATTGAATGGTCCTTATCAGTTCCGCTTGTGTGATTTCCTATATATTTTTATATAGACTTGCCTTTTTCATCAATCTGAGCACTTTTTAAATGTCAATTTTATTTTTATAATAGTTCTTGGAGTATCATGATTTATTAAACAACTAATAATATTGTTGTCTTTTTTCCAAAAGCAAACTTTAAAAAAAATTCAAGACTTACTACGCTGAAAGTAAAAAAAAATACTGAAAAGTTAACAAAAATTGTGATTATGTAGACTCGAATATATCCTTAACTTCTTTTAATAACAACCTTGTACTCAATGTCATTTTATAGACGCAATTCAATATTTGATCGACAAAATATATACAAAAAAATGTTACATCCGTTATGATTCATTTTCTAATATTTTTTACATGTATACGTGTATTTAGTACGGTTAGTTAGGTTACTATGCCTTGCTAAATTAGGAACAATGCCCTCATTTCATTGTTTACATACATAGCTTATTTAAAACTATGGTTGTTACCCAAGGTCAAATTGAAGGAGTCTTCTATATTTTCTAGATAGAACATTATTATTAACAAGTGAGCTAGTGTTTTGACTAGAGCATGAAGTCTAAAATATAATGATTCGGATGTTACGTAGCGAAAGTTTAAGCTGACTGTATTTTATGAACTTAAATCATCTCCTTTCGCCTTTTCCCTCTACGTTTTCCTATATTTTAAGAAAGCTGTTCGCTAAAAAGCTTTTACATTTTAATGCAACGATGCATAGGCGTAAGTGTAGCATAAATACACATATTCGGATGAAATTTGACTACATTGTCTAACGGATCATAGGTGTGTTGATGTTTTGAGCCTGAATGTTTTTTCCTCATGGTCTTACAAGGTCCTCATTTGCATTTTCCCTCCAGCTATTCACTTAACTTAGCTTTGCTGGTATTCGTTATTCAAATATCTAGTTACGCATTTTTCGTACACATGTCACATTAACATAAGCATCCGGACTCCAAGAATTCACAATGCATAGTTATATTACACAAGGCGGGCATCTTAAAACTAGCCTTCTTAAAACTAAACAAATATGTACATATTTTAAGCTAAAATTTATGCCTAAAATAGCGTTTTGTATTGCTATGCATATTTAACATGTTTCGTATACATGATAGTTATGTCGTGGCCGCTATAAAAAATCCCAACATCCAAAAATAAAAAAAACAGGCGGAAATGCATCTCATTTTGTTCCAAAGAGAAAAACCACAACGACTAACGACACTGCCAAAAAATAACTTTTTTCTTCTCACAATGGGCTAATATATTATAGTTGGCCCACAAAAACTATAAAAAAAAGTTGGAGACTTCCATACGCACTTGTGTAGTTGTCGCCAAAAAAGAAGAAATTAGGTCAACGAGACAATTTACTCAGATTTTTTATTAGACAAAAGTGGCTACGAAAGTGCCACCCTTACAAATGCTACTACACCAACTTGGTTCATGGCATGGGATATAAAAAAAATGGTAAGCGAGAACTTTCTCCATGTTTTTATTGCCTGTGGTAATAAGCCAAGAAAGAAAAAAAAGAGAAAAACTAGCCCAACTGTGAACAAAAACTTACAGAAAAGAAAATGAGGGCAGCGACCGAGCCCAGATTTTTTTCTCTTTTTATACTTAAGTAACTATTTCAAGTGCCTAATCTGTGATAATGACGCGACAATGGCAACGAAATGGTATACTTTGTCATTTGAACGTAAGTTGTGTATCTTTTTACTAGATTCTTTAGATTTTAGTATCAAATATATTATAAATTTTGCCCTATATTGAATTCAAGTAGTTAAGTTCAAGATTTTCAAAATTAGGAAAATTAAGGGAAAAAATTTAATTAGCAACTTATTTTTCTATATTTTAATTTTTAAACCATAAAATTTGTATAGCAAACCAACCTAAATCAGATAAAATAACTGGAAAAGGAAAGAATTTCATAATTGAACCTACCAAAACCATATATTTGCTTAGTGAACATCTTTCACAACATTTGGTTGCATGGTTGAACGGATATCATTTCATCTGTCCCCAATTCGGTGACAGTGAAAAAAGGAATAGAGAAAGTTTGCATATTACAATCTTGACTAGTGGTGAAGTCATGCAGAAAGTTTATGTAGGAGTGAAGGTAATAATATTTGGTAGAGTTTCCATTGATCGGCAGAAAAACGAATTTGGTATTCAAGTCAAGTTTCACAGAAAAGGTATGCCATTACCATACCGTCGTGTTACCATCCCAATCAGGTAGGCTATTGGAGGTTATTCGAGGGGAAATATATTGACTTGACTTGTTTCCTTTGATCTTGCACTACATTTCCTACACCTTTTCTCATTTTACTTTCTCCACCGTGTTTTCTTCAGACCAATATGTAAATTTGGTAAAAATTGGGATTTCCATGAGATCTCACCAAGACAGGAACCATATTGCACCTGGCTGTTATACAATGTTAAATTAAAGCGTTGACTCAATATATTCTGCAATTTTGGTTAAATAAAAATGCTTTTATTTTCTCAATCAATAATAAACGATAGGTTTAAAAAATTATTTGTGATATTGAACGCAAAACTGTTAAATTTAAGAAATAACCAAAATATAACATCATATTAACATATGTATGTCTATCTCCTTTTAAATTATCGTACATTTATATTATTTTATTGAAATTAAAATTTTGATTAAATGATAATTGTTTCTAATTCGTTTATGAAATTTTTTATTGACTTAAATTTTGACGAATTTTCCAAAAAGTCGATTGAATCCTAAAGTGTAAGCCAGTAATATTTCTTGGAAGTTAAACCTTGAAAGTCGACAATCTTTGATTGTGCACTTCCCACCAAACCAAATACGGGTAACTTTTCTTGTTGAAAGCCTTTTTTCTTAGTTAAATTATGCATAATATTTTGCAAAGATTGCAAGCTAAAGTAATTGTAATGGGAGGGCATAATGTACAAAGTGTACTTAGCCCACCACATTATACACATTTACATTCATGACCACTCTTACTTTGCATGAAAATGTTATGTCCTTGTCATAACACTATAGTATCATCTGTTTTCCATGATGATAGCATTACGCATAATTGATGCAAGTTGTGTAAGCTTTGTCATCTGTGCCACTAATTTTTTCTGTGAACTTGAGAAACTTTCTTTGAAGAAATCTTCCTTTTTATTTAGTAAGGTTATATGTATATTTATATGCATGCTCTTTGGCTTACATGCTGAAAGGAATTATAATGGCGTTTCGGGATATCAAATCACTAAAACTAAGTATTTTTGGGGAATGTATTGTTATTGGATAAAAGCCCTTTGTTTTTCGTATAGCTTTAAAAAGGTAAAACCACTATTTAAATTTTAAATTAAGGTCACAAAATCTGAGCAAAGTTGACTTTTAAATTTTAGCCTAATTTATCGAAAATATTGTAATGGCATACAAAAGGGTTGATGTTTTAGAAATATTTCTTCTTGGTTCTAAAAACAGTTAAACTGGTTATGATAGTTGGATTGGAATTTCATTATGTTCAAAAAGGGAAATATACTTTTTTAAGTAAAAAACTAGGTCAATGTATTTTCTGCTAAGCTTTGTAAAGCTCTCCATGCTCCATTGAAGGTTAAAAAGGAGACAGTCGATTTTCACTATTAGGCTATTACCAAACAAATACCCTTTGCAAAAATGCTTATTATTATAATGCTCAAAGTATGCCCAGGCTAAAATTGTCCGACATATTAATTTTGATAAAAAATTCAAAATATGATAGCAAACTTGGTATCAGGCAGTGTTTTAATCTATTATTTATTCTACAAAACATTTGTGAGCGTTTTGCACAGTTCTTATTACTTCCAAATGCGTCGTTATTGTTCAATATGCCATGCCAGAGTGGTCATCAGTTTAATTTAGTTGTTTTAAGTTCTGGCAATTTCCGAAATATCCAAAATTCATGGTAATCAATAATCCTTTACTATACTTTCATAACTTTTTAATCCAAAAAGTTCTGCAGCATGTCAAGGACCGTTGCGTTGTTTCAATTGTATAATTGACTTGTTGACTACTTTTTGTACAGAATGAGTCTCGGATTCCATGAAAACGATGTCAATTTTATTACAATATATACTTAGGAGTACAAGCCAAACAAACATAATATACCATTAAGTAATTATTAAATATTTTGAAAACGTTTTCTGGCATGTAATTTCTGAAATGTTAAAGTTATTTCATTTGTGAGCCATTTACAAGCGGTAAAAGCTCTTGATCAAAACTTAAAAAAGATTATTGTCCCACTTCAAACCATTTTTTCATCGACTTTTTCCTGCTTCGTCCGTCAGATGTAGCCAAGCTCTTGTCGAGGACATTTTTCTTAGTAAATCCAGCAATTAAAAAAACAAAATAACGATTTTGTTTCAAACTTGGCCATTCCAACAGAAAAAACACAATGATTTTGGCTCACAATTTTTACCAATCTGTTCTACTTAATTTAAAAGTTCATAATTTCTTTGCAACTCCACTTCATAAACTGAAAAAGAGCAACATGAAAAGTTTAATCGTTTCAAGGGAAACCGAAAAAAAGTTTATACATCGTACTCTTATTTGTCTTTTTTATTGTTTTCTTCAGTGGATTCAAATCATTTCTTGCTTCACTTCCTTTAAAACATCTCAAGTTGTCCAACCAGTGCTAGTTAATGGATCCATCACAACACACTTTATTTTCTTGTTCGTGCATTTCAAAAAACGACAGGAAATTTCCAACCTTTTTAATGCTTTTCTTTCTTTTGAAGTTAAACATAGTGGTAAGATAATCGATTAATATTAGAGTATATTGTCCATCAACTGTATTAACTTTTTTGTACCCTTAACTTGTTTAGCCGATAACTGGACGCGTGCAAAAACCTGGAACCGTTACCGTACAAAGGGAATGGAAATAGCGATTTTATTTGGAACTGCAACTCCACCAGTCATAACTTTAACAGCTACACTATATTTATATTTCGTTCCGTGTAACCTTGGTAACCTAGGATACATATATTTCCCGGAGTGTTCCAATGCTATGTTCAAAGATTCTACTTTTCTTTTGATTATTGCTCGTTTTGCACGGCTGTTGTCACCTTGTCTTTTTGCATATGTGTTGTTTCATACATTTGGATATTGCGTGTTGGAATATGTTCTATTTTCAACATTACACTGCTACTGTTTAATTAACTACTTGTATATGCTGCTGAACAACTACATACAGCATTTTAGAAATTTGAATTATGCTTCTAAGCATCCTGTCATTATGTTTAGAAAAATTCAGATACTCACCTCAGTATATAATGGGATACATCAAGGTCTACTAACAACGGCTAGTATTACTTTGTGTGCTTTTGTATTGATTGTTTCTTTCTACTCGGTAATCAGATATAGTGGGGATTTCATCTGGCCGCAGTTTATTTTGTTTTTGGGGTGTGCATTGGACACGGTATTGATAATAATCATTGCAGATGGTTTAATGAAGTCCGGGTTTTGCAAGGTGTCGAAAATGGTAATAAACAAGGTCAGGAAAATAACTTCAAGCTCAGTTATTTTAAGAAACGATCTGAAACTGTATCGAAGATATATAAGGTCATGGCCAGTTTTAAAGATTTATATGGGATCAGTCAACTTCTATGAGGAAACTACGCCTTTGATATTTCTAAATTTTAATATAAATCAGGTGGTTACACTTCTGGTAATGTGAATACGAGAAATAAAGTTTAGATGAAGGCATTGACGAATTAAGTGAAATTCTCATTGTTAGACTATCCCGGCTTAGATCTTAGCAATCATATTATTAATATCGAAACCCTGAATATTTTATGTTGCAAAATCTTTTAAATTACTTACAGTAACTGTTCGCATTTAAAAATTGTATAATTTGTTTTCTTTATTAAAACATTTACAACATTCATGTTTTCAACAAAAATCCCGGGTAGAGCTTTATATAAAAGACAAACTTTATTTTTATTGTTTTGTCTTTATTCAGGATATGCTAAGGTGTATAATTCTTCCCCATGTTTTGTTTTTCTATTTATAAAATATCGCATGAAATCTACAGTAAAATGAAAAAAAAACTTGTGTTTACTCAGGGAATAATTTTATGCATTCAAATAAGGATATTTTATCAACTCTAAATTGCAGTGATGTGAGTTTATAAAAAACTAGAAATAATTAGGGAACTTAATTAGGTTCTGTCGGACTTTAAACTACTTATTTATTCAAGAAAAAGCTTATTTTACGTGTTAATGAATGTCAAAAGCAATTTGCACTGATAGTAAAAAAGTCTATAATATTTTGAATTTTTATGATTTTTCTGTGTTCTTCAAAAAGTTAACGGCGAGTTGACGAAAGCTCGAACTTTAAAATAAAGACAACTCTTATTGCCATTACAATGATTAGTAATAAAGTCTATAATTTCATTAATCTTTGGTATGCTGGTTTGCTCAACCATCCACATATGCTACTTGGGAAAACTATAAACAACTTAACATATATCTCCAATACAGCACCGCAAAACTTAATCATTCTGTTTGTAAACTGTTTTCTTTTTAGCAACAATACCGTTTGTTTATGAATATCAGTAGTCGTAGTTGTCACTTGACATAACCCTGCTGGTGTTTGATTGTACTTGTTAGTTGCTAATACATCTGCATTGTGATCTAAAAGCAACTGGACACAATCGTGTGCCAATTGGCAGTTATATGGCATTGTTGTGTCAAGAAGGATTAAATGAAGTGGGGTATTTCCTAGAGACTCTGTACAATTTACATTAGCCCCCACTGACAATAGATACTTGATTGAGTTGATTTTCTTGTAAAAGGCAGCCCAATGCAGAAAAGTGTTTTTATTCGCGTCTGTCATATTTACATCTCCTGAGAGCTGCACAATTGTCTTCATCATAGCTTCACTCCGCTTGCATAATACTGATTCGTGCAAAATATCCCCAAGATCAAATTTGTGGGAGTTGTAGATTTTACACAGAGTTTCTGGACTCAATACATTTAAGAAAAGGGCATCAAATAGCATATTTTGTTCTCTTTCACATTTTTGAAAAAGTAAAAATGTACGTTTTTGTGAAATAAGCCAGTTAACAAGCATGTCCATTTCTTTGTCATGAGTAAATCGTCTTGTTAAGTTACCTGACATAAGGCTTACATCTTTTTTGCTTGGAACGTAGTCCCAAACATCGCAAAAACATATGAATAGCTCAACACAAATTTCATCTGAAATGCTTATATTCAAGTGTTCAATGTTATGGTTTTTAACCACATGTTTGAGGAGCTTTATGATTCGTTTTTTGTTTTCGATAGTACTCGATGAAGTTTTCGAACTACTTTGGAGACTACATTTCCACAAATCAGGCATATATCTTACCTTGTCTCCGAATTGATTAAGTACGTATTCGGTCAGCTTGTAGTTACCTCTCGTAACTGCTTCGCGAAGGTGAGCATACCCGAGCGTTAAGGTAATTATGCTATCGGCGGTGAAGTTATCGTGGGATACATTTTTTAAGAGACTCTGAGCCACAATATCGCAGCAGTACTTGTAAAGTTCTAAATCGTCATTACGTACAGCTCCAATAATTAGGTCTACACAAGACTTTAAACTAAACTGTAAGAAACCTTTGTTTCCCGAGTTGTCTAAGCATGACCTTATTAACATTTGAATGATATGTCTAAAACCATGCCGGGCACATGTAACAACTTTCTCTTGTACGTTTTGGCATAATGCTTCATTTGCTAACAAACCGTTACCTAGGACACCATCAATCGAATTTTTCTCGCGTTTTCCAAGTGCAGCATTCACAAAAAAACAAATGTTAGGATGCTCCAGTGCAAATTTCCCTGTTCCAAAGACCGGTTTTCCTGAAAAGTACATTAATGTTGATTACAGGCTAATCAAACGAGTTTATGTTTTTATAAAAATCTCTTACTTTTGAGTTTTCCTGATTTCGAATCATTTAAATAACGTTTCCAATTAGCTACTAGTGAAGTAACTTTGTTTTTTTGCTGCAACACAGGAGGAAGCATGGTAGACAAAGTATCATAATTCTTCTTTGTTGGAAAACGAATATGTGTCAAATATAATGGACTTGCAAAAAAGAGATTTATTTTTTGCCAGTGAGCAGACGTCTCAATGGTTGTAAGACCTTTCTTTATAGTTTCTAAAATCAGGTTTCACATAAGTCATACATTTTTAACTGTACTACATAAGTTTTTTGATATACGCCCGTACAAATCTTACCTGCAATTTCCACTTCTCTTGACATTTCCGTTGATGATAATAAACTTTCAAGAACAAACTTTTTGGAAACGTCTTCCTCTAAAGTTGGATGAAGAATGATGTGATCCACGACGAATTCTGCTACCAAGTACTCTGCGAAGGATTTATGCACAAAAACTGGGGTTTCGTGCGAATTCCTAAGCTCCATAATACCTGGGATAAGCCAGCTCTCCAGTTTGTCCGACATGTGGTTCAAATTTCGACAAATTTCCTTCATCATAATGCTGTCTGGAAAGAGTATATTTAGTGCTTCCCTAAAATGAATCATTTTAACGAATTCTCTTTCTTTTCCCTCAATACTTTGAAACTTAAAGTGCATGAATTGATCATACAAATCGGAAAGACATCTTGTAAAATTAAAGCTAAAACTCTCAAGACTGGCATGTCGTCTGGCATCCTTTGCGTACACGTCGGCGAGCATATAGCATTGCAGAGGAATGCCTGCAAATTCGTTCGAATTCCTATCAGTATTTACTTCCTCCAAGGATTCCAAAACTATCGAAGCAAATTGTTGATGTTTTTGTAGGGGAGTATTGTTTTGGTCGATAGTCCAAAAGTTGCAAAGAAACTTCATCTGGTCTTCTTTTTGGAAAGGGGCAATGTCGAAGCTGATGACCTCAGTTATTAGCTCAAGCTCGTCTCGCATATGGGGTCTAGATGTAATAAAAGTGCGTATATTGTGCGACTTAATCAAACATGCCAAGAAATCCTTTGTTACTTCGAGATACTCCATTGGAATTTCGTCAAAGCCGTCCAAAAATACTTCAAAGTTGATACCACGGTTACTCATTAAATTAATTAAGATGTCTTCACCCAACTTGTCTTGCAAAATATGAGATGCCAGTATTTTCCTTACAAGTTTGATTTCCATTTTTGGTTTCACTGCGTCCAGATTCTTGATAATGTCTCGCAACTCAAGAAAAATAACTATGCGCTCGGGGTAAACTTTTCTCATTTTGTTTGCCAAGTTAGCAAGAAGGACAGATTTACCCATTCCTGGACTGCTACAAATTGAAATTGGTCTTGTATTAAACGTTGAAAGATATTCATCTATGAAGTTTTTCTCTGGAATGTCCTCAGCATGATTTGATAAGTACATTGTAACAAGAAGACGAGTTCCGAAGACTTGTAATCCAGCGTTTGACTTGAAATTGCGGCACTTTTTCTATTTCCTCTATTTGTGAAATCCCGAGATATGTGCTGCGTAGAACGCTGTAGGTACTATAATGCTGTCAAAAAGCTTGAGCTTTAGTGCAATCGAGTCTGCTCTCACTTTGTATAAGATATTGTTAACTTTCTCTAGTGCCTTTTCGCCCTTAAAATAAAATCCTTTAGTGTCTCCTTAAATAGTACATTTTCATAAAGTTAGGTTGGCGTCTTCCGAGATCTCCCATTCCATCACAATTAGACTTTTTATTATTGTTCCTCTGTCTTTTAAAACCTTGGTTTTTGAACATTTACCGTTAATACAAATTTCTGAAAATATTGTACTGTGTAATTAATTCTGCAATGGTGCGGCTCCGGGAGCTAGGACCGCGGTGTCTTCGGCAAAAGTTAGAGAGATCGTTGTACTTTGATAAAAAGGAATTATACTTTGCAAAGCGCTTTCCTCTATATTTGATACAAATAATAACGACCATGTAGCTTAAAGACTCTCCTCGTAAACGATCCTTTAATCATTCACCCTTTAAGTCGTGTTCTAGTGTTTTGTTAGATATACATAGGCGAATCCAAATGTAATGGCCCGGATAAATATTTAAATATCTCAGCAATTTGTTGAAGAATAGATCAGAACGTGGTACGCCTTAATAGCCAAGGGTCCAAAGTAAAAATTCGCCAAAGCATTTCGATCTAGCTCCTTCTACAAGGGAGTTACTGGTCCAAATTTTATTTTGGTCAAAGTCTGGTTTTTGGGGATTTGTTTTACTATTTTTAAACTTGATATAAATTCAATATTTATAGTTTGATTTAAAATGGTCAGGTAGGTGAGCCACCTTGAAAATAATTTTCATGCGACAGTATCGGACGCCCACGGTTTTCAACGGAGAAGGAGGAAAAAGAAGAATAAATTAGAGGCCAGGACGAATAAAAGCCAGTCAAGGAACCCGAAGGAGCTGCTCGTTGTAACCCTGAATTCTGATTCAGAGGATGATGATGTCGAAGTTATTAATATACTAGTTGTGCCAGTTGAAGTAGTTGAGGATGATGATGAGGTGACTGTGCTTCCGAATCCGTCAAATGGCTTCTGTATATAATGCTACATGGAAAAGGGGATTTTTTAGAAATTTAATCAATTTAGCTAAATGATTAGGTTTTAGTTTCAAATTTAAAAAAGAAAGAATAATTTAATTATTTTAGACTGGAGGCGCTGGAGCATCTGTCGGTGAATCGAAGTCCTCTATAAATTTAACAGTTACAAAGAACGGGTGTGGATCTTGTCAAACTGGCCAATTGAAGGAGGAGGTTGGGGTCACAAGAGGAAAGGATACTGATTTTGGTTGTCCTCTCGCTTGCCTCTTATCAGAACAAAATAAAGATGCTTCATCCCCACCTGGTGAAGCCTTGATCTCCGTGTTCAATCCGGATGACCTGGATACTCCAAGAGGACTATTTCCAGATGACGTGGCTGCTCTTCAAACGTTAGCTTTGAAAGAGCCTGAGGTCGATGCCGAAGATCCGAAAAGTGATGATCAAATTGCAGATCATTTTAGCCCAGAAGCATGTGCACCGCCACAACCTGCTGTTGAAAAATCAAATGAAGAGGCCTCGTTGCCCTGACCATGTGTCGAGTTTCTGGTACGTTGAAAAATACATTAGAATATTTCATTTACCTCATCTAAAAGATAATTTTATGGGAAACAAATGTTTATACTTTACTTACAGAGCCATGGTCCACAGCACCAAAAGAACGATCAAAAAAGGAGAAGGAGGCAGAAGAGGATGAGAAATCAAGTAAAGAAATTAGTTATCCTGATCCAACCGGGGAATGTGACCACTGTCCCGTCCTCAACTGGCCATTTTAAATGGCCACTAAAAAAACGAGAAGAATGTAAAATTCTGATATGCAACTACCGATTGCGGCGAAAGATGTGATGTATATGGACATATATGTACGTTTAAGTACGCTTTGTACATTCATGTATGTATATATGTCAGAATCGACAATAAACTTAATTGCCATTTAAAATGCATGTGACCTTGTGACCCCTATAACTCTGGTCATGTACGATATTAAGGTCTGAGATGCATTCCATTGTGATCAGATGTTGATCCTGTCTGGCATTCGACGATAAAAAAAAATGCCATTTGAAATGCATGTGACATTGTGACCCCTATATCTCGGGTCACGTTTGACCCCCGGGTCTGAAATTCAATCCCATAGAAGGTCCTGACCTCAGGTGTCTGTGTACCAGATTTGATGTCGATTGGTCAAGTAGTTTTTGAGATATCGTGTTCACAGCCAGACACACACACACACACAGACAGGATATCGAAATCATTAAGGGAGCCCTCACATCCCTACGAGGTTGAACTCTGGACTCTGAGGTGGTTTTTGATGGTTTTATTATAAACCAAATGCGCACCCTTTGCGCCGTATTGAATCCCTGCAGGACAAAGTTATGCTTACCCTACAGGGAATGC
>JAQFZG010003265.1:0-14061 GCA_034695465.1 Entomobrya nicoleti | reverse complement strand
TATTGCAGCAGTGGTTTGTTTATCGATTTCTTTTCCATTGGCAGTGTAAATTGAGTATTTCACAATTTTGTCAAATACCTACAGAAAAAAAATTAAACAACAAATAATTAATTTTTAAATTCATTTTAAATGATATGTATTTTCTGACAGATCTTACCAGTGGATTATTAAACACTGCATTTGAGCTTTGAGTTTGTTGCTCTGATTTTGATTTTCGTGTGAGCATCGGTGGATTTGAAAGAGCCTTCTCTGATAAGTTGTCATTCTTGACTTTTCTTTGTCCCATTGTGAAAATTTCTATAGATTTTCAGTAACTAGGCAAATCAATTAGTAATTAGTTTTTAAGTATATATTATATTGGTGGCAACATTAACAAAACAACGCAGTTTGTGATAATTTACCAATGATTTTAATTCGTATTATTTGTGAGGCTATTATTGATAAATTAACAAATTTAAAATAACACCTTCAACATATTATCCAACAATAATAATTAAATGCCTTTTAATTGTTCAAACATAAAATGATAAAAAATTGGCATTTCTTTTCATCACAATTTCGACCAGTTAAAAATATATTCAAGTTTAATTTTCATAGTAAAACTTACCTGCAGTCTCGTCTTTTCCACTAATTTAATTTTTTAATGTTTTCGATTAAATCACTAACATAACTGTAGCACACGAATTATTAATAAATATAAAATATTTATTGTGTTTTTTGATCATCAGGTGGTTGTTGACTTGAGAAATCAACAGAAAAAAGTGTGCTTAGCTCCCCGCATATTCTTAAAAACAGATAGTACTCAATGATGGTAAGGCTTTGCACTGCTTTGTTGTTGAAATTCTAAGCTTGCATGAACTTCCTTATAACGAATTATGTGTTTGCATAAGCGTCGTTCTAAGAATGTGCATTCTGTTCTAAACTGGAAATTTCTGTGATTTTGTAAATTTCTTGCTTGTTCACCAAAGGTGTTAACAATTTATTGTGTTAAGCGTAAATTGCTAGACATATGTCGTATTTGTATATTTTTTTGACGAAATCAGTAATGCATATCAAAAAATCAGTTTACAATTAAATACTGTTTATTTTTACGGTAAATCTTTTTAATGTTATAACTAGTCGTATTCTTTGTGAAACTTTAATAAGCTTAATAACTAATTATTTATTTCATTTATTCAATTTGTTTACATTGCTATAAGAGTCCTTTACTGAATTAATAATTCTGATCACTACAAAATTACGTTTTGATGAGCAGAGAAATATAATTTTGAGACAAATTTATAACGAAAAACACTTTAAAAACATTCTGTCGTTATATTAAACCCACTTCTCAGCGTTCATAATCCGTAAGACTAGTTGAAATTGCCAGCAAGTTATCAATATTTCCTATCGTTATAAAAAGGCACTAATTTTGCAAGGTTTTAATCGACCATTACACACTTTTACGACATGTGCTTGAACAAACCCGCAGGATAACTTGGCGATTATTATGTTTATTTTCACGGTTGGAAATTTTAAATGTATTTTGCGACGGAAATTCAACTACTTTTACTTGATTCATTTCATAAGTGTCTTCTTCCGTTTCGGCATAAGCTTTATAATTTTTCTTATAAAATCGAGCGAAGCTGATACTTTCCGAGTTCATCAGGTAGCGAGTATTTACGAATGCATTTACAATTCAGTGCGTTACGATACAATTCAAGTTAATGTTATACAAATAGGTACAAATATTTTTTTAAAGGCAAGAGGACAAACGTGAAAAATTAGCAAAAATAAGTAAATGGTTGCTCACAAGTTTAGTACAACTTTTTATTCTAAAAACATCTGACCATTCCTGTATCTATTATATTTGTTGATTTTTATAGATTCTTGTCAATTACAATTTATATTAAATATTATCAAACATAGGTAATGATTCATGTCGGTAAAAGACAAAATATTTTACACATCCATTTTGCCTGTTTTCACTTATTTAACGTTGAACATAAGTTTTCCCACATGAATTTATAAAGGTAATCAGATGTGAATTCTGGTTCGCTAACTAGAGAATTAGTTATAATGACGACTCCATTCATCAGTAAGTTATAAAATCTTTCTTAACATCAAGTCACAACAAAAAATCATAATATCATGAAGAATTAACGATACTAAAAGACTTTTTTGTGGGTGTGTTCCCTACTTAAACTGTCGAAGACAATTGATACAATTAAAAGCTCCATAGTCCAACATAATTAAATTTTTGAACTTTAAACTAAAAGCTACTTTAATTAGCACCTCATATTATTAGCCAACTAAATTTTAGTTCGATTTTTGAGGTTTTCTTCTCACAGTAAAGTTATACATTATTAATGCATTGTTATACTAGTTTGTACTAGAAAAACATTTTAAATACTAAAGACAATTTAAAACTCAAGTAGATGTAATAAATTAGAAAATAATTGTATATCTATATCAATAGTAAATAATCGTTTAATGTTATGGCACGTTACAATTTATGATTGCCAGTTGAAGTAGAATCGATCGTCATCTTAATCCTTTTACGGTCATCATCATTGCAGTGGCTAAAAAATAAAATAGAATTCAATTTTAGCGATAAAATGTTGAAACAGCAGCAGCACTTGCCTACTAAAGAATTAAATTTTAAATAAACTCTACATATTTTGTTAACAACATAACCCACCTTGAATCCATCCAAAAGTTTAATTTTTTGCAGTTTTGGCATTTTGCTTAGTCCGTATTTAGAAATAATTCTGGAGTAATAGCTCAATTGACAAGGTTTTGATGAATATTCATAGTGTGGTGGGG
Source organism: Entomobrya nicoleti (assembly GCA_034695465.1). Lineage (NCBI taxonomy): Eukaryota > Metazoa > Arthropoda > Collembola > Entomobryomorpha > Entomobryidae > Entomobrya > Entomobrya nicoleti. The sequence goes on along the minus strand of JAQFZG010003265.1, from coordinate 11,256 downwards.
ACCGCAGAGTAAGGGAGTCGAGCTCTAGGTTAAAAATTAATGTCATTTACATAACAATTGATTAAAATTAATACAATAAGCGAAACAAATAATATTTTAATATTTTTCTTTACCCTTCAAGTTCATGATAGACTCTGGATTATCCACAGAAACGTTTACATTTCTTGCAGTCTTATCAACCATAGCCTTGGCAAGTTCCAACGAAGTTCCAAGAAAAATAGACACCAATTCGTAACCATGATGTGACCCTTCGTCAGGTTCAAAACTCAAAGTAAGTTTTTTAAGAGAAGTTAAACTTCGAAACAGATATTTTAGACTAGTGATGTCATTTAATGCGTATTTTAAAGTTAACTTGTGTAGTTTTGGGAATGAAGTGATAATTTGCAGAATAAGTCGTACACTTGGAGACATACTGTCATAGCTCTCTTCATCCCTACCGTTTAGAGAAAACTTCAATTTCTCAACATTTTCAAATCGTGAACCTTGAACCCAATCTAAAAACATTGATTGTGAAAGCTCTTCTTGGAAGACCAGATGAGTTAAATTTGGAACGAGTTTTGGCCAAACGTTCCTCAGTTGGGGTGACAAAGAGAAAGCCTCCCCAATAATTTTTAAGTATGTCAACTTTTCCATTGAAGGGAATTCGACAATAATATGGGATTCCTCGTCATGTGATCCCACACTCATGATTAAGCTTTTTAATTGTTTTCCGAAGCGTTCCAAAATCTTACACACGAGAGCTACCTCGGACTGTTTAATAATCTCCAAATTCAGGGCGTTTAAATTTGGCAGTGTGTTATTTGTTACTAGAGTCAGTTCGTTGGCAGTAAAGGGGCTTCCCAATCTCATCATTTTTACAGATTTTGGTAAACGAATCGAACTGAAGTTTACGATTGAATGATCGTTATATTGGCCGACAGTAAAACATTGCAAATTTGAGGAATTAAGTAAAATTTGTTGAAGTAAACCCAATCCATTATTTTCAGAAGTAGTTCCAGCTTCCATTCTCAGGTTTGTAAGTGGATCCCTCCAAGTATTAAAAACGAACTTGAAAGAGTTTAGAATAGGAAAATCCAAACTTTTGCCATTCAAGTTCATTGAACCTTCATTCAGAGGATAAGTGATATGTAGTGAACAAATTATGTTACCAAATTGCTCAAAAAAGTTGGATAACGTTTTGCAGTTATCTTTTACAAGAAAGTGTTGCCACATGCGAAAATGTATTGGAAGTATCGAATCGATGGAACGAGAGGCTGTGGTGAATACTGAAATGAACTTGTCAAAAATGGCTTCGTTTTTGTCCAGAAATACTCCATTCTTTCTTCTGGGTAATTCATATAAGCATCCAATCTCGAGACTAATTAGCCAATCACCAGAGTTTTTAAGTGTGTGGGATGCCGACTGGAGCCAGGTTTTATTCACAAGCCGTATTGCAACAACGGCTTTAGTATCGAGTTCTTTCCCATTCGACTTGTAAATTGAGTATTTCATAATTTTGTCCATTAACTGTAACATAAAAATAAATGGCTTAGGTCTCAACTTTTCATTGATTTTTATAAATGTGGTAAAAAATTAAGGGTTGGAACTTACCAACGAATTATTAAAGACTTTGTTCGAACTTTCGGTTTCTTGCTCGGATTTCGATTTTCTTGTAAGCATTGAGGTACCGGGTTCCCTAGTCTGTACAAATCTGCCCTGGTTGGTTTTTGTTCGTCCCATTGTGACAAATATTGTACGGAAAACTTCCTAAAACACTAAAAAATTGGGCATACAGTACAAAGCACAATAATAATTAACTTGTACGGCCTTTAAACATGAACTGGTAAGCACATTTCTTTGTACCTTAAAAACAATTGGGTGAATTACGTTTAACACTTGGATTAATTAGTATTGTCATTCGTATTAGTGTGTATTTTAATTGGATGTAAAAAAATCGAATAAAGTCGAAATTGATACTTATCAGTATAAAGTTGGCATAATAACATGCAAATAACTTGGCTTTTGTTTGTTGCGAAATATTACCCTGATTGAGGTGGGCCTTAATTTACAGTTGTAGTCGTTTTGAAGTCTAAGGAATAAGTCATTATCACGATAACACAAATATTTGAATGAACTTTAGCAACAATATTTTATTAGCTTGAAGATTACCATGTGGTTGTGTACTTGAGTAAATAAAAAACCCAAAGAAAACAGTATACCGCAGTGTCTAAACTCTAAACTTCAGGCTGCAGTCTGAGATGATAACGTTCCACACTGCTTTGTTGCTGAAGTTTGAGATATGTGCTGGCTTGGGGAACAAACCTGCTCTTATAAGAGCATAAATGTTTTTTGAAATATTCAGGTAAATATGAATTAGTTTTAAAAATCCGACAAAAGAAAAGGGGAAAATGTTATTTCTGATAACAGGCATGTGTGTACAATCTGCACATACATGAACTTCTGTTTGGGAGCGAAGAAAACAAAAGAAATTTGGTGATTTAGTGATAATAAATGAACATCTTTAAAATATTAATGCCTGTATGCATGTGTTCAAAGTAGCTTAAAGTCCAATGGGAGTTCTATTTATATCCACAGGAGACGAGGACCAACACAAAAAATTCTTCATCGTTTTTGTATACCGTCAACGTTAATTCGCATTTTTCGCGTTAAAAAACATTAATTCCGATGTAACTGAAATCAATAATGCGGATTATTTTCTGACTAGGCTATGCTGTGCTATACTTTAATGCTACAAATGATATCGTTCAGACACATACAAATACAACATGAAAATAAGCTGTGATCTTGCCATGCATACATACCACCACTGACAAAAAATGTATTGCACGTAGTTTATGCATTTTCATGTTCCTTCATGAAACTTCATTTAGAACACAAAAGTATAGCACAGCCTACCCTTTAAGGTATCTTCATCTATTTATTTCAACAGTGGCATTGTTGTGAAAAAATATTTAATATTATCACGTATCACGCCTTTTATATTCTTCGCTATCAAAACAGGAGTTCATGAGTGGAGAATGTACATACATGCCGGTTATCACAAATAATACTTTTCCCTCTTTTGTCGCATTAAAAAAAATCATGTTTAGTTGAGTATTTCAGAAAACTTTTGAAATATTCCTCAAAATGCTCACTGGATGAGAATATGGGTGTACCGAAAGTTGTAATAAAAAAGGGAGGGTATTAGTAAGTATGATTTGATATGAGCATCTGGTAGGCTAGCATTCATGTGATGCAGACGGGCGAATTCATCAAAATATTAAACCCATTTTAACAAATCAAAACAAATACACAAATAAAGTTCAATTTCAATGACACGAATTTATTAAAAGTGATATAAATAAATATGATTAAAGATTGTGTTTGCGTCACATCGTCAACATTTCTCTCAGAAAAGTTGTCTAAATAGTTTACAGTTTACACTGGATCGTAGACTACTTATTTCATTAAAAACTACTCTTTCTTCTTCGTTATGACTTGACATGAGAAAATTCTTTTTTATTTGTGTATAATATTACTACATTATTGACTTGCTTTTTGAAATAAACTGCTCAACATTTTGCTCGTTTTATGTTCCAAAACACAAATTTCTTGTTTATTCTTTCCTAATGTAATCTTTTCATATTGGAATGGCTATAGTGGGTACACGTTAAAGTTATCTAGAATTATTATTTTTTTCATTTGACAAAAGTAAGTCAATAAGTCACGACTTTCTATCGAATTTAAGTTTTCCGCATAAAAAATCAATTATGGGTTTTCAGCAAGCGTTCTCTATAAAATTAACATGTATAAATTGTAATTTATCCAAGCATTTAATATATTCTCACTCACACAAATATGACCAGTCGACTGTCCTGAACAAAATAAGTGTAATTTATGTAGTAGTTAAGTATTACAAAATAAAAATAATAAAACTTCTAAATAACATTTAACGACAAAAAGCTGTTCCTGTTTCAGTAAATTAATTAAACCTTTTTTACAACTAACTGAGATTCACAATCCAACCACAGATATTTTTGATAAGGTTCACTTTAATCTATGTATGTATAATTCTTCTGAGATAGTGCTGAGATCATTTTAGGAACTCATTCGATTCATATGGTAATTGGCACGGTTATATAATTAATATGCTGCTTGAGATGGAAAATCAGCTACTACTATTTGCTATTGCTACTTTTTATTAATGGATTTTCACTTCCTCCCTAATGACACACAAATTTTCAATAAAAAATGTACAGAAAAAACCGATTTTTTCTCTTTCACATTATTTAAGATGCGATTATTTAAAAATATTATCACAATTCGGTGTAAATGTTAAACAACGTTAATTACAGAAGTCTAAGACTAAGGTTATTATTAGGAGTACAAAGTTATAAAAAAAATTACACATAAGCTCAATAGTATCAATAGATTCCTCAAGAACTCATTCAACAACAACAAAAAATTAAAATTACACATACATACTTTTTTATGTACTAAAAATTTCCCTACCTCGATTAAATTGCTTCAAATTTAATTAAAAAAAAAAAAAATAACTGATTCGAATAAACATGTTGTGCCCAAAAACTACAGTACAACTTTCTATTTTCATGGCGACATCGAATCATTAATCTAAAAGGTCTACCAATTAGTTTCAAATAATTCAAATAGAACTTATATTACAATTAACGGCTATTTTGCATAGCATTTTGTATGCAAAAATCCAAAAGAAGTACTGAGAAGTCCAGCTTAAGAGAGCATTTAAAATTAAATATCAAAAACGGAACACACATAATCAGTCTTTGTTTTGCTAATTTTGTGGTCAGACATTTTGTAAATTTACATTATTATATATCAACATTTGTAACAAACTACAAAATGCTGTTACTAGTCTCAATTTATGATTAGCAGCTGAAAAATAGCTTATTCTCGTCTTAGACCAGTACAATTTCATTGCTGTATCTAAAAAAAAATTAAATTAAATTTCGACACATTTAATCCCCAAATTTTTCAACAATAACATTTTTCAAATGTATTACTCTTAACATTTTTTGAAATTATGGACTAACCTCAAAACCACCTAGTAGTTTAATTTTTTCCAGTTTTGGCATTTTTTCTAATCCATACTTAGAAATAACATCCATGCACAATGGATTTTTAACACGTCCCGGGCAATTAAACTTCGGTGTTGATAGTGTAAGGGAATTCAGAGCTAAAGTTAATTTACAAAAAAAATAAACTTAAAAATCTTTTTTAACATTTGCTAAGCTTGATAGTTATTCTAATAGATTCAGTTACCTTTTAAATTCATAATAGACCTCGCATTTACAGTAGGCACTTTTATATTTTCTTCAGTTTTATCAACCAGTGAAGTAGCGAGTTCTAAAGAAATTCCAAGAAAAAGTGATACCATTTTGCATCCAGTTGAGGCATCTAGATTTTTAAACTCAAAGTCCAAATGAAGCCTTTTAAGTTGCCTGAAATTCTGGAACAGATACTTTAGACCACTAGTCTCAACAAACCGTATCTTTAAAGTGAGTTTCTCAATGTTTGGAAACGAAGTGATAATTTCCCTAATCATTTCCACACTTGAAGACATTATGCATTGTCTCTCGATATCAATACAATTAGGTAAAAACTGAAGTTTCCTCACATTTTCGAATCGTGAACCTTGAATCCATTCTAATAGCACGGATTCCCTAAAAACTTGGAGAGTTTTGAAAACAAGACGACTTAAATTAGGAACCGACGTTGACCAATTGTGTTTAAATTGTGGGATTAAATAAAATCCCTCTCCAGAAATTGTTAAAGATTTCAACTTTTCCATTATTGGCAATTCGATACAAACACGTGATTTGTTTTGATTTGCATAAAGATCCTTAGCTGCATCAACATCAATTAACAATATTGTTAGCTGGTGATAAAAACGTTCCAATGTCTTGTACATGAGAAGTACCTCGTCCTCTTTACAAATAACCAAATCGAGAGTCATTAAGTTTGGCAATGAAGTTTTTTCTAATACTGTCAATAAGCTGTTATTCAAGGGGCTGCACAATTTTATTTCTCTTGTAGTGGCTGGTATAACAATAGGACCAGTATTTTCAGTGAAATTTACCAAAATAAATTTTCGTAAGCTCGGGGAATTTTGTAGAAATTGTTGAAGACATTTCTGGCCATTTGGTCTCTTTTGAGAAAAGTTGTCCTCTGAATAATATGCGGCAAGATTTCTCAAATCTCCAAATTGAAATTTAAAAGTTTGAAGAATAGGAAAATAAAATGTATTCCAGTTGAGTGTCACTGAAACCTCATCAATAGGATATTTCACCCATAATCCAGAAATAATGTCACCACATTCTTCAAAAAACTTGCTAATTTTTTTACACTTGTCTTTAGTCAATCTGAGTGTGTCTATGGTTAAACACATTGGAAGGACAGAATCAATGGAACGAGAGCCTGTTGAGAAAACTGAAATAAAGTGGTCAACATTTCTTAGTGATATGGTGTGATGTATCGTTACGTAAAATCCAATATCCAAATAGCTGGGTAAAAAAGTAAGATCCATTGTCCAATCACCGGATTTTTTGAAAATTCGGGATGCCGACTGGAGCCAACTTTTATTAACAAGTCGTATTGGAAGAATGGCTTGTGTATTGATTTGTTTCCCGTTCGTTTTGTAAATTGAGTATTTCACAATTTTGTCCATTAACTACACAAAAAATGCGGATTTAAGGAACAAGTTTAATTTTTTGTTTAGAAATGCAATAATAAAGTCATCAAACTAGTCTCACCAATGGATTATTAAAGACTGCATTTGCACTTCCGGTTTCCTCCTCATGATTTGCACTGGATTCTCCGTTTCCCACTAATTGGTCGTCGTTGGTATTCCTTTGTTCCATTCTGATTTTTTTGAGCTGCTGGAATGTATGAGCAAATCAAATAAATAACTTGCATTAAAGCACAAATTGTTACAATACTATATTTTAAGAATTTTTGTGGTTTGTCATGTCATGTCACAAAAATGAGCTATTGTTAGGAGAAATAAGACATACAGTACAAACTACAACAACAATTAACTTGTATGGCTATTAAAAATGAACTGTTAAGTACATTCCATTGTACGTTAAAAATATTTGGGCTTATTACGTTAAACACTCAGAATATTTAGTATTGTAATTCATATTAGTGTGTATTTTAATTGGACCTAAAAAAATATAGAATAAAGTCAAAATTGACACTTTTCAGTAAAAAGTTGGTAAAATAACATGTAAGTCACTTGGCAATTGTTTGTTAAAAAATATTACCTTGATTGAGAGGGACTTAGTTTTACAGTTTAGTTGTTTTTAATTCTCGGGAATCAGTCAATATCACGATAACACAAATATTTGAATGAATTTTAATAAAAATTATTTCACTAGCTTGTAGATCAGCATGGGGTTTTGAACTTGAGTAAAGACAAACCCAAAAGAAAACAATGCCGCAGTGGCTAAACTGCAGGCTGCGCTTTGTGATGATAACGATAAGTGATAATAAATGAACATTTTTACAATAACGCATATGCCTGTGTGGAAATAAATAGATGAAAGTACCGTTTATGGTATGCTGTGCTATACTTTTGTGTTAGAAATGAAGTTTAATGAAGCAGCATGAAAATGTATGAACTTCATCGTTCAATATATTTTTGCATCAGTGGTGGTATGCTTGAATGCAAGATCGCAAGCCTTGGGACGACAGCTTATTTTCATGTTGTGTTTGTTTGTGTCTGGACGATGTCATATTTAGCATTAAAGTTCAGCACAACATACCCTTGAAGGTACCTTCTATTCGTTTCAACACAGGCATACAGGCAATAATGCACAAAATGTTAACTTATTATCATTTATCACCAATTTTTGTTTGTCTTTGCTACCAAACAGGAGCTCATGAGTGCATAATGTACATACATGCCTGTTATCACAAATAATATTTATCCCTTTTTTTGTCGGGTTTTAAAAGTTAATTCAGGTTTACTTGAATACTACAGAATGCTGGATATAATATTTAAAATGTACACTAGAGGCGAATATGGGTGTACGGAAAGTTGGAATAAGAAAGTGAGGGCATTAGAACGTACGATTTGAGCTTCTTGTAGGCTAGCATTCATGTGCTGTAAAACGGCAAATTCGTCAAAATATTAAACCCATTTCATCAAACTAAAACAAATACACAAATTATGTGCAATTTTAATGACACGCATTTATTAATAGTAATATATTGTTCTAAATTTATACACTGTTTAATGATTTTATGTGTACACCAGTAATTTGGTTTGTTTCAGGTTGGAAATATCAGTGGAAAAACTGTAGCGCTAGATCAAATGCATAGCATTCATCAAATTCATAATTGCTGATATAAAAATTAGTAGTTTTCATATCGCAATATTTTTTGTAAATAAATATTTTGTTTTTGTCACATCATCAACATTTCTCTGCGAAAAGTAGTCTCAATACTTTACACTTGATTATGAACCTTTTTCCATAGAAATGACTTCTTTTTCGTTGTGGCTTTACATTTAAAAAATAGCTTTTTCCATCTGTCTATTTCACATGATGATAATTTTTATTACAAATGAAAAGCTTAAAATTGCAAGGTACCTACATATTGCGAAAGAAAACTCAAACAAAAAATCATAACCATTATTTTATTCCTTATCGTTATATTACTCTTAAGCATCATGACAACATGCAAATAATATAAAATTTGGGTAACAACCTATAATATTTCAAAGTAAAAAACGCGTTATCGTTTAATTAAAGTAATTTGTACAACTTAAGGAACTAATTAACATCCACACCCCACTCAAATTTTTTTGATGGGACGACTTATCTTATTTATATAGAATCTTCAGAGAAAGTGTTGAGATCGCTTTAGGAACTAATTTGTTTCATATGGTAATTTTTATGATTATAGTTTAAAATTGAAAATCTAAACGTTCCGATTGAAAATCAGTTGATTGTATTTTTACATTATAGTAAAAGGCCATTATATTTCAAATAGAAATGGAGCAAATCTAGTAACTTTTCACCTTTTTAAGGTTTGGTTATTAGAAAACAAACATAGCTCAGTACAAAATTACAGCTACTTAAATTAAAGAATTCGAACCGTTCATGTGTTAAGACATTAATATACGTACACAAATAGAAAAAAACGAGTTATACATAAGCTCACTAGATTCCTTAAGAACTCATTCGACCACAACTAAAATTATAATTACACCTGCATAATAATTTATGTACTAAAATTTACTTACCTTGATCAAGTAGCTTAAAATTCAATTTAAAAAAAGTGATTTGAATAAATATGTTGTACCCTAAAACTACAGTACAAATTTCTATTTTAACGACATGGAATCATTAATCCATCTATTCTACCGAAAAGTTTCACATAATTTAAGTTGAACTTACACTACAATTCATATAGCTATTTTGTATAATTTATCTTATTTTTTCAAAGATTAGTTGAAATTACAACTCAAATTAGAAATTAATAGATATTTTCACACTCAAATCACACCAAACATTTTTTAATCTAAAAGAATTACTAAAAAAATCCAGCTCTTAAGAAAATTGTAAACTAAATATCCAAAAAGGAACACGAAATACTCAGTCTTTGTATTGCTTATTTTTGTGGCTACACATTTTGTACATTTACATTATTAATTATCATTATATATAGAAACATTTAAATGTTATTACAAGTCTCAATTTATGATATACCGCTGAAAAATAGACTATCGTCATCTTAGACCAGTAAATTTCATTGCTGTGTCTAAAAGAATAAAATAGAATGTCGACATATTTAATCCCCAAAATTTTCAACATTACCATTTATCAAATGTTTTACTATCAACATTCCTTTGTAGTTATAGACTTACCTCAAAACCACCTAATAGTTTAATTTTTCCCAGTTTTGGCATTTTTCTAATCCATATTTGGAAACAACATCCAAGCACAATGGATGTTCAACACGTCCCCGGCAATAAAATTTCGGTGTCGATAGAGTTAGGGAAGTCAGTGCTAAGATCAATTTACAAGAAAATAAACATAAAAAATATGTTAACATTTGCTAAGCCCGGTTCTAAGTTATTCTAATAAATTGAGTTACCTTTTAAATTCATAATTGACCTTGGATTATGTGTGGGCACGTTTGGATTTTTTTCAGTTTTATCAACCAGTGCAGTAGAGAGTTCCAAAGAAATTCCAAGGAAAAGAGATACCACTTTGCATCCCGTCGAGGCATCTGGATTTTCAAGGTCCAAATGAAACTTTTTAAGATGAGTGAAATTCTGAAGATGCATTCATTTTTAAACTGGAAGATGATGTGATGTTGTAATGTTTTGTAGCTTGGCTATCTAATTTATTAACATTTGGCTTTGTTTAGCGTAAATTGACCAAATGACTTATTTACTTTTGAGGTGAAATCGGTTGTGCATATTTATTTATAACTTTGCTAACAATTATTCACGGTTTATTAAATGTAAATGTTTTTATTGTTAAAAATATAAACTCTATTATGAATTATTAACATCTTTTTAGCGCACTGAAATAGATAATACATTTTAAATTTAGGCACTTCTTCTAAGAGTAAAATATAGTATATGTGAAATCTTCTGAACAAACTTGATTATTTGATTTGATAACATATTTCGTTCTTCAAAGCAGCTTAGTTAATGAATTCAGCTATAATTTCATGAAAATGGTAAATGTTCAAAAAAAAATCATATTTTATTATACATACACTGTTTATCGTTTTATTGTTAAAATTAGAAGACGTCTTTGTCGAAATTATAACAATCCTATGGATAATTATTTATTTAATTATATTCGATTACTAGAAGATTCCTTAACTGAATAGACAAATCTGATCTTTTGATCAGCAGAGAAATAGTTTTCGTGACACATCTATCACATAAAACAGTTTTAAAAACACATTAAAAAATTGATAGTTGTATAAATTGAAGTAGTATACCTTTAACTTCGTATTCATACATTCAACAGTTTAAACCAAATGTACTATGAAAAAGCTTCTGGATAACTTGTGACACAATTAGATAACAATATGTTTTAATGCTTATTTCTTATTTCGGATAATGGATTATTTCTACTTAAATTTGCAACCTTCATTTTGAAAAGATTTCGTAAACGTGTGCATACTGAAACTATAAAAACGAGAAGAATGTAAAATTCTGATATGCAACTACCGATTGCGGCGAAACATGTGATGTATATGAGCGTATATGTA
>JAQFZG010003264.1:0-14065 GCA_034695465.1 Entomobrya nicoleti | reverse complement strand
GAATTTAATGTGCTTGATGATTTGACAATAATAATATCTCTACATATCATATAAAGAAATATACGTTATGCAGACAAACATCCAAAGATAATTATTATTTAGTCATTGGAGTTTTAGTACTTTGTTCGACGTAATAAATTATGCCTAAATATTTAAAAGCTCATTTAAAATATTATAAAATCAAATCAAAATATCACAAATGTTTTCAATTTATTTAGTATTATATTAACTTAATAAATGTAGAATGTATTAAACGCTACAATTCTCAAAAAAATTGCCAAATTTCTCATTCTCTTATGATAAATGAAGATTTTTGTATTCATTATTTGCAAATTTGAATTTATAAGATTTAATATTTGTTTGACCCACACAGCATTTAATATTCAACGAAAACATATAGATATCAGATTAATAATAAAGCTTATGCAAATATGTGTTTAAGTTTCCTTATCGCATAAAATACACTAAAATATTCTAAGTTTTGAGAAATTTGTTATCTCTAAACCTTATTCACGAGAACTTAATTTCCAGAAATCCTATATAGTGTTTTCCCATTATTAACAAATTGACTGTCTGACCAAAAGCAAAAGCTACAAAGTTAAGTGCTGTAAACTTGTCAACGAAATTTACCTTTCCGATCCTAAACTTCACCGGAGTACAAGACCAGTAAAATCTGTCTTTCCACTTGATATATTTTTATTTTCCATACTTGACTGATATAAACATTCTCTTTTTTTGCTCACTCAATATTTCAAGAGAAACGACATACGACTCTGCCATACAACCTGCACAAATCAATACAAGAAATATCATATTACCCATACATAACCCAAATAGCATCAACCAAAACAGATTATCCTGTGTCCATGGCACCAAGCAAACCGCAGTGGAGCAAACAGTAAGTTCCAAAGCTCCTCCAAAGACAATTACTATAATTAGTACAGATGCCTGAACCTCATTGCATAATATATTCAAATACTGTATTTGTCTGTAATATTCCCCAGTTTTGTATACGTTCCTATTCGAATTGACAATCTTACTGAATGCTAGTAGAAAATCGTGAAAGCTTAACACGCAAAGTACCAAAATTCCTCCGTTTGCATAAGCAGCACAATGTATACCAGCCATCCAAGAATAATGATTAAAAAGGAACACTCCAATTTTTGCACCAAAGTTTACAATGAATCCACCATTTCCGATAGCTTGTCCCGTACACTCCGGTATCAAAAGGTAACCAGATAGAGACGGCTTACAGGGTGACATCCAATGAAGGCCATATACGAATATAGGTGCGATCACAAAAACGTTCGGTGCGAGTAGGGATCCGAAAAGTAAATCCAGTTTCTCTTTGAGTGGATAAGCTCTTTTGTGTGTGGATCCAATTGCCTCAGACATTTGGATAATGCCGTTGATATAGAGACATTGTGAGTTGGCGCCACGTACGCAGCTTTTTTGAATAAAGCAGAATATAAACATTGCCATTATAACTAAAGCGTATCTGACAACGTCCGAGAAACCTGTAGACTTTCCTTTGAAAAATAGTATTCCTTGGACTAAAATAACTATAAAGTTGAAGTATTGTATGTACAACTTTGTTTCAGCGCTTATTAAATACTTTCGGTTTTGGTCTGGTAGGGATAAGTTAAGGTTTTCGGGTTGCCATTCCATTGGAATTACTCCAAGTTTAGAGGGAACGAAACAAAGCATTTCAAAAACGCGTTTATGCTTAAGTAGTGCCATTTCAAAAATTCTTAATATTTCTGAACTTTTTATTAAAATTTTGCCAATGAATTAAAATATCTTTTAAACAAATTAATGTGTTAAGAGTTTACGAATGTTTGAACAAGCTAGATTGAAAGATGTCTAAATGACAACTGGAAACTTCTAAATCCTTCGACAAACTAAATTGTTTGTTTTATTTCACGTGTCAACCCAGTCTAGAAAACAACTTATACAACATAATTACACGTGTAAAATTTGAATTACGTCAACAGAAAGCTAGCTTTAGAAAATTAACATGAATTGTGATTAACGTGCCAGCGGTTTTATTTGAAAAAGACAGTATTTTCTGACCTGAATTTTAAAGTTTTCTGCGTGTGGTATAGCAAATACTAAAATATGCAAGACTGGACAACGTAAGTAATACAAATCGCGTACTGTGTAATTTTCATTATTTCTACTGAATCGGGTTTTTATGTGCCGGAAAAAATAACTCATTTAATGTTTTTTTTACTGGAAGCGAATTTTGATATGGTTCATGGATTCTAAAAATAAGTATTTCTCACAAAAATTTTAACATTGAAAAGGCGTGAATGAATATTTAATTTCACAAATGCTAAACCGCTTGGTATCCAAGACTTGTTTGTGAAGTTGGTAAGTTATGGAACGGAGTGGAAAACATGAAATTCGATGGAATAATAATTTTTTTATTCGAACAGTTGAGTTAGGCAATAAAATAAAGCCTTACATAGCTTTTAGGTTGGATTTATTATTGCTTAGTTTGATATTTCGCCGACGTGTTTTTTAACAGCCACATGGTAATTCATCGAATATTCATTCACAAAACACGCGTCGAATATTTGCGGAGATATATTAGGAATGGGAAGACTTGAACAACAACCTAAATAATCTTGAAGCAACCAATATGCGACGACTTTAAAATGTTATTTTCTATATTATATATTATTAGCATGATATAGTATAGATACTTTCATTTGTATCGGCTTTAATGAGGTTGAAGTATTGAATTCTTATTATAAACACTTTTAAAGTTTACTTACTATTATTAAATAATATTTAGGTTAGGGATAATTTGAATTTTAAAAAATAACCCCAAAATGTATCTATAAACCATAAACGCCATACAAAAATTAAATATGATTTATGTAAAAGAAAACCAAACTACCAAAAACGATTTTAAAGGTTAGTCCCAATATATTCCTGTCTTTTATCACATTCAATCAATTGTGTACACAAAATAAATTGCTCAGATCGTTTGAAGTAAGAGCAAGCAAAATCAACCTTCAACATTATTGGACCACTTGTTTTACATTTAAAGTAACAATGGAACGTAGCCTCACTCAAATTAGAAATATTGTATATGACTAGAGTAATTAAAGTCGTATGTTTAGATGGCACACATTCCAAAACCACTTTATCTTTTGGACAATAAAAGTAGCTGACATGATATTCTGTTCGCCACTAATATACACTTTGGCGGGGTTAAGCGACCAATGAAATTTGGCTGTCCAAATCTGAATTTAATAGGCATACAAGAATTGTAAAACTTTCGTCTCCACTTTGAATAATTGGGCCTCAAAGACTGTAAACTTGTCGTGTCGAAACCATTTTTCAACCTTTGGTTTCTTAAAACATTAGAAGATGCTATATGTATCCGTGCCATGTTTCCTAAAAGTAGAATAATTACTGGAATACCGTTTACCAGTAAAACCCATAAACTAAGCTGCCAAATAGCATGGGTATTATCAAAAGGAACTACCACAATTCCTGCTGTAGACACTGCAACAACGAGTATACCAAGTAGCATTATAATTGGTGTTATTACTTCCAGTGTAACTTCATTAAAAAGAGTATTAAAAATTTGAATGCATCTGTAAAATAAATACTGCTCTTCTTTAAATGTCATTAGCTGAAAAACGTGAAGAACATCGTAAAAAGTTGAAACACAAATTATTTCAATGATGGATATCGAGAACCCTGCACAGTACGTACTAATAAGTAGAAACATACAATTAAAAGTAAACACTGTCACCTTGATAAAGTATTGTATAATATACATAGTGCCATTTTTAACATTTGCAAACGAATTGCACTCAAATAACAGAAAATATCCTGCTAAGGATGGCTTACAAGGGGACCACCAATGAAGTCCGAAAATAATTGCAAATGAATATATTGTAACGCTTGGCAAAATCAGGTATGCAACAAACATACAAAGTTTTTCATGCCAAGAAGTATTTCTTTTGTTTAATATTGTTAAATGGCTGGAGTTTGATAGATGAATATTAGCGTTTACAAATGTAGAAAACGGAGTTGCATTATAGAAAAAAGTTCGCAGCAGGAAATGTGGAGGTATCGTTGACATTAAAACTATACCATAGAGATACGCATCCAAAAATGTGAAACTGTGAAGGTTTTCACTATACTTGTAATATTGTAAGCCTTGAATTAAAATTACTATAATTAATGACAGGTGCACTTTTCTACATCTTTTAGCACTACAAACACAAGTAGGTTGAATATTTAAACTGTTCGAATAACTATTCCAGTGCCATGAGGATATCCAAAGCTTTTCAAGAAGCTCGCACCAAACTGCCAAATAGGTTTTATGTTGAAGTAACATTCTTGTAGAAATTTGAAGCTATGTATTTTGTAAGAAAAATGTGAAATTGAAAGATTTAGTTTTGTTTTAATGTAATATAATGAACCAAATGTATCTTTTATAAGCCAAATCTAGGTCAATAGTTCCCAACGTAGTCTTTCGGTGGACTTTTGAGTGTTTAATAATTGATGACCAAAGTTAAAATTTACAACACAGGCCTACTGCTAGCACAAGTAAAATATTTATTAGGTCAAATTTATGAAATATTACATCTCTGAATTTATACACGCTCCTGTCAGAAACTCTGGATATGTACTAAAAATAAACATGATTTGGGCGTTGTTTCAAAAAAAAGATTGAAAATGTCGTTTGTAACGGTAGCTTTAAAAAAAAGTTATTTAAAGACTAAAAACCTGAAACTCGTGGCAATTTTTGGGAACAGTGTGCTTACACATGTTTGTTATTTTTCTCTAATTTTTATTCTCTAACAGAAAAATGTATTCAGTATTTAACGGAAATCAAAAAAACCATTCGTTAATACTAAATTTGTGTTGCTCATATACAAGTTTATTCGATAACGTTAAACGTTTAAAACGAGTGTCTGGAGCAGTATGAATATATAATAGCACAAAAAGTTGTGCAGCTGTCTACCTTACTCTTGTTTGTGAAAATGAAAAATGTTTTGTCGAATGGAAAACTCACGGTCCTGTGTTACGATGAAATCGCGATTTTGCGAACAAATAAAGTTATTGACTTATATTCTAGATTACAGAACGTGGCAATTTTTATGAATAGTTTGGTATTCTTTTTTTTACTTGGCTGAATTTTATAAGCTTTTAGCTTGCTCAATATAAGATTCAATCCGATTAAAAATGTTTGCTATAATTTTAATGTGTTGACATAAATTTAAAAAATAAATAAACTTAATATACAATTTCAAAAGAGCAGTTTACTTTGGTAATGACAGTGCTCTTTGACTTATTATTAGTATTTATCATCTTAAAATTTAAATAAGCAATCTATAAAAGATCTATTTGATTGTATAATTAATACTGAAGTCTTAATTATATACTATTATGTAAAACGTTAGCTTGTATATAAGTCAATTCAAATACATTAAACTCAATTTTTTCCACGCGGCACTAGAAAACCGATTCAAAATTAATATGATTTGGACCCTTCTCAAAAATTACATTCACAATGTTTGCTTTTTGTGTACCTGCAAACTATGTAAGAAAAACATTAAAAACTAAAAGGACTATCAATATTTTACCAAAACATATTAATCACGTGTAAGTTATTTTGCTCTTTTATTTATTTTGGACATGGCAATTCAGAATACTATTATTTTTAATAATTAATGAACACACAAAATTATACGTTAACACAGCCTTTGTGTTCTTATTGCTCCCCTGATTTGGAGTCTGATTTTTATTTTCGTATGGTTTTGTAATTAAAGGGGTGTTTTGATATTTTATGGTCGAATTTTCGAATAACAGACTTCCTTTTTACGAATGACGTAATATTCCACCCAAGGCATATTTTTATGTCTTTAACCGTCTTAGGAAAGGAAGGAAAACTTAAGTGTCTTGCAACAAACAAGGCGTATTTATTTTTATATACGAACAAGAGTGATATGAACTAAAAGTATGTTAGCATGAAATACGGGGCCTTTGTTTAATTTCCTTATTAAAAATAAACGTTCCGATTTCCCTGCTTGATGATCACACATACATGACAAAATCAAGAAAATTCCTTTTTAAAGATAACCTTGAACTTTTTTGAAATCCATTATTATTATTTTCAATAAACACCGATGAACGATTTTATTGTGTTTGAATTTCACTGGAAAATCCATGTCGTGCACACTTTCTAATATAAATTCATTGTATTGCCTGCCAGTCACGATCTCACAATTTAACCTACCGTGGTTTTAAAGTTCTGGAACTTATTCTTTTCTGTGGTTTAGTTAATTCAATACTAGTAATATCGACTAATGGTATCAATTTCTGATACTAAATAAAATATACTTAGCCCATTCCAAAACATATTTAGGGGCTTAACCCAGTAAATAATTTAAAAGTAAAGTGGAATAAAAGCTTTCATATTTTCTTCACACGAACGTATCACTGTCTCCTTTAGGTCAAAAAGGTCGTTATTAAATGCGAACGCAAAAGTGAACATTAGTTTTTACGCGACTATTAAACGAACTACCTATTTTCTGTATTTAAGTGTACATTATAAACCAAAAAATCGGAAAGCAGCTAAGTTTTATAGCAAACCATGACATATAATTTTGACGCAGGAATTTTCGTTTATCCAAAGCAGAATTAAATAATACATAACAACTGAAAAAGGCTTAAAAATTGACGTAATATTGATTTAACACGCTATGAATTAATTCTTCTTCATTTTTGTTTTTCAACAAGAGTTGTCACTTAATGCCTCATTGTCAAGTGGGTTACCAAACATTTCATTTCACTAGAAATGACCACAGCGTCATTATACGTTTCAAGAAAATCCCAAAAACTTTATTTTTTTCGTTATTTCGTTAAACTGTAAACAAAAATGTCTAAGATTCCAGTTTTTCTGAAATCCTCCAATCAACATGCTTACACACTTTCACTACGCAAAATACACAAATACTACAATGTCATTTGTTTCAGTCCAATTGATATTGATATAGCTAAACGTTATCAAACTGTCTCACTCAAAAACTTTTTACACTCATTGTCCCGATTCAACTTTACATTTTTCTTTATTGTTCACTTTGTAACAACTGCAGCTCTTATTCACAATGTTCTACTATTACTCGGCATGTACTCATATCAGTTTGGAACATTGGACGTTTTCGGTAAACTGGAAGCATTGTTGTGGATATCAAACTATTGGATATACTACTTCAGTGATCCGATATTAGTAAATCCACAATTCATCAGTACTGTATTTCAACATTTTGATTATCTGGACATAACCTGGTCAAAAAAGTGCTTCAATTTAGACAAAGGAACTAAAACATAAACTTGACTTTAGTTGGAAGCAAATATTTTGGTTCAATGCAGCAAACGACTACTTTCAAAGCATCAATTATGCTTGGTCACTATGGGGAACATTAAGCTATCAAATAAACCCATTTTCAGTTTTTCCATGTAAACCATTCTGGCTGGAAATAATTTGTTGGGCTTTGCAATCCTTTAGCTTGGCAGTATATGCGTTTGCATGGTCGTTTATGAATACATTTCATGCTATATACGCTTACTACACAGCAATGACTTTAAGAGGAATCACAAAATGTTTGCTTTACAAAACATGGTCATTAGAACAATCAATTGAGGAATACCAAAGATTACAGTTATCCTTAAGCCTAGTTTCTAAACCAGCGGGAAACATGTTATTGGGTATGTATTTGGATTTGGGATTTCAACAAACTCTGGTTTGCTATATTGTATTTCAAATGTTCAAAATGGGAGCTGGGTTTACAGATGTGATGTTTCTTCTGATGGACGTTGTAGTAAGCTAATTAGAAAATCTTGACTTTATTTCAGAAATGTACAATTATTGATGTTTTTATTTGCAGATATGTTTGTGTCGAGCAGGGCATGCATTCCAGGCCTTTTCTTCGGTGTCGGACGCGGTAGAAGATTTCTGGGGAAACTGTAAGAGAAGTGTTTACACGAGCAAGTTAACCCCAAGAGAAAGAAAATATTTCAGGAAAAAATTCCTGAGTATTAAACCATGCTGTATGACTATGGGACCAGTTAAATGTCATAGCAATCTATTGCTTGGTTCAATGTCAGTGTTTTTGACTTATTATACTGCAGCCGCGCTATGGCCGTAGTTTGGTAATATTTTAGCATGTTTTTGTCATGCTGTATTGCGTTTTGATATTTATGATCGCGTGCAACTTAAAAACGGTAAACATATTTGGATGATAGTGTGTAATGCTTTAATGAACAAGACTTGTCTGGGATATATTGTCGTTCGTTCTGTTCATTTTAGCTACTTTAAAAATTACACGTAAGTATCCATGTATTATCTAGGTATGAAATAATAATAAGGTTCCCACTTATCCCTTAGTTTTATATATTATGATTCGCAAAAGCGTTTGAATTTCAGCGAATTCAAAGGTTTTTAAAATGCAGAAATTTATTCTATTTATCAAACGAAGTCAAACGAATGGCACGTGGATAAATTGAGTACTTATGTTATCTGCCATAGCGTATTTTTCAAATATTGATAATCAAAAGTGGTTTAGTAGCATATTTACTGGAGGAACTACATACACCAAACTGCCGGTTCTTGATTGATGGCTAGAGGATTATTGAACAAGTTGAAATTTTAGAATTTTAAATTTGTAGTATGTAATGTATTGTTCAAATTAAAAATTTATAGATTTTACTGTTTTTCAAAACAATAAAAACAAAACAAAAAACTCGCAAGAACCCTTATAACTATAAATTAATTTGAATGGGACACTCCAGTTTTTTTTCTCAAATTAAATGAGCTATTTCGCTTAAATTGAGGCTGGTTTGTGGCAACAACCTATTCATATCATTTTTGGAGTGAAAATAAATATTCTGTTGATTTGCAAAATGTGTTTAATTATAATCAAATTAAAACAAACATACCGTATAATTGAATAATTGTATAATCAATATTGCACACAAAATAAAGCTTGCAGACCTAGAACTTAAATATATTTAAAAAAAATAACTTGCCATTCCATTGTAAATTTTCGTAGTGTGAATATCACAAGGTGCAGTCTTTCCAAATTTCGAAAATCATGACATTCCTAAACTTTTAAATGCTTTGCATATGTTATTAATTAACATCAGAATTGGACATGATCATAAACAAGTCAGTTGAAAAGTGGAGGATGCGGCGAAATATTTATTAGATTTATGATTAAACCAAATAATTTTTAGGTTAATGCTTGTTAAAAAAATTTATTGGGTACTTGAAACAGAAATTCATTAAATTCAACCATATATCAGCAAATGTCAACTTTATTTTAAAAATACAGCTCAATGGATGGGCTTGCATATTTCTTAAATGGTTGTGCAATGTGGAAATATAACAATTCGTGTTTCACTGTGCCAAAAATATAATTATTGATTGATACTATTTTATAAAACATGCCATAAAACGTAGACTTTTGGGCAAGTTAAAATAATACTTGTAATGGACAGAAGTTTTCCCACACGCCTTTCGTGAAGTCTAGCAGGTAACTCGATTTAAGCGTCAGTTCAAAAAGCAGGGATGTTTTCGACTGTACCCCTCCTATAAAATATTTATTTAAAGACTAAAGAACTAAAAACTCGTGGCGTTATTTTAGAAAGGTGTGTTTGTATATGCCAGTTATTTTGCTATTCAATTTTCGGTGTATGCGGGCAAGGATCAGCATAATACATATGTTTAATAATTAACAAAGTTAAAAAATCATACGCTAACGCAACATTTGTGTTATTAACACTGATGGACGGTTCTGACGGAAACCTGGCTTAGGAGTAATGACGCAGGTCCAAATATCAATAACTTTTTATATCATACCAGGGGAAACGATATGGTGGATTTAAAACAAAACTAATTCTTTTAAGTAATTAATATATTTATTGGCCATATCCGATAACCAATTATCAGAAATATATACCAACAAACTCAATCAAATAAATAGTAATCTGGTGAATATTGTTCCTTAATCAAAAACGCGGACGGTGATAGGTTTCCCTGGGTAATAGGTAGACTGCTAAATTTTTCGATGCATAGGTGTTTTTGTGCATGATACTGTTCGCAATGTTTGAGAGCATGCTACAATTTGTGATAACTGTATTTATTATTTAGAGTAAAAAGTCGTTTTTATATGCTCCTACCGTCACATGTTTTAGTTGTGAATTTCAAACGGTAGAAATGCGGTATCGAGGCGGAATGAATATTCAATTGCCTAAGAGTGACACGGCTGTCTACCTTGTTCTTGTTTGTGAAAATGTTTTTTTGAGTGTCCTATCCTGTACTACAATAAAATATCTATTTTACGGGCAAAACAGTTATTAATCTAAACCCTATCTTACATTACGTTTCATATATAATCAGTAGTTTTGCGTTATCATTCTTTAGTTCTAAACTACAGCGGTAACTTCAAGCAAGCTGAGTATGTGTTAAAGTAAGTAATATAAGTATACTTTCAGTGTTTGAACGTCAATTTACAGAATAAATCAATAAATTATAATGTTTCTGTAAGATTTATCAGTAGATATTACATAAAATTGAAAATGGGTGCAGTGGCGTAAATATACCCGGACAGAATATTTTGGATTTATTTCCAGGTTTCATTTTTTTGTGGGAAACCTAAACATTGGTCATTTTCCAAAGCCTTAAGCACAAACAAATGCCACAGTTTCACATAAAATAACATTTTGCATATTACTGTTTCAATATATATACTTTACACGACATTGAGGTAAAACGTGTTATTTCAAAATGACTAACGAGTGATACTGTAACATTTAAAAGCAGTGAATAAAGCTTAAATACTAGTTTTAAATATTTGCAAATAGTCATATCTACTACATTTGTAACATAACCCAACATGTTTACTTTGTTCAGTTAGCAATTATGGCTTACATTTAATTGGTATTTGCTTATTTAAACTCCAAAGCAATTATTTAATCAATTTTCTTCAAAATTTGTGAGTTGTGAGCATAGACAAGTTTTTGGATTCCCTGAGTTTTTAGTGCAAAATACGTATTGAAGCAATCGAAACAAGACAAAAAACAGACAAATTTCTAATGAATTTTTTCCTGGAATTCCTTTTCAAACGATTTTTCTCTATCCAAAATTCTATAAGGAATATAACTTTTCAAACTCTAAAAATGGCTTTAAAGCACATATTCGAGAAAACCTATCTTCTTCAAATGACTACAAGGATTTCCACATTTAATCACAGCATACCTATATATTTGAAACAATCGCAAACAGCTTCTCAAAGTTTTCAATTTTTCCCAGAAACCAAACAAAACATACGTCGTCTGAAATATACCAGCTATATTTGTACTTCATTAATTTTACTACAACTTTGCCAATTTTATATTCCATCAAAGTGGGTACTCGACCAGTCCACCTTTGACAAAATACTTGGATGTTTCTCCTGTATAACATTGATGACAGGTGTGTCTTTCGTACACATAACGAGGAAACAGGGGCCCATTTTAGGGTTCTATCTCAACAATATTTTGGAAATAAATAAGAAGTTCACTTGTTCTAAAATCCGCTTCAATTTGTTCTTCATTCCATTGATATTGATTTCCTCGATTACTTTTGGGACATTCATTGTGTTTGGATTTCACTGGGAAAAACCATGTAAATCCTCTTTGATAGGAGCTTTTCTAATAGAGGAATGCTACGACGACTCTGTATTAGTTCATTTGGATCTTGTCGGCAAAGTCAGAAGAATACTTGTCAAATATACTGTGTTTGGTATAAATATTTGTCTGTGGAATTTTACAACAAGTTGCGTCAGTTTTGTGGTTTGCATATTCACAATTATTAGCCCTATCGTGCAACAAGAATTTATCCAATTTTTAGGCAAACCAACTGATCACAGTGAAAATGTCTACAATAGCTTGGAAATGTACAGAGAGGCAGTAATATTAAATACACTGTATAATCAGATCCAAAAAAATTGTCTAGGAATTTTAATGGCTTGTGCAACATTTGGAATATCAATTAACCTTGCTCTTTTGGTGACATGTTTGAGTGGAGATAAAAAAGATGCTAATGTTTTGGAATTTGCAATCTATGGTGTAACAATTAGTAATGGCATATGTATACTTTTGTTTATATTAAGTGGAATGGTTGCAGTTCGGATACAATCTGAAAAGTATTTAGTTGAAATAAGTAAGTTGGAGACAAGCCTGTGTAGAAAAAACAGGAAATGGGTTCGAAGATTTTGGAAATCATGTGCTAAAATAAAAATTAAATTTGGTGATAACAATTTTGTGGAGAAACTCACTCCGTTAAGATTCCTTGACTTTGCTGTAAATTTGACAGTTCAGTTTTTGCTAGTATCACGAGTAAAATAAATGGTTGATTTTATGTTATAACCAGACAATGATTGTAAGGATTTATGAATAAAAAATATTCTCTAAATGTTTGTAATTCTAATCTAGTGCTAGTTATAATTTAACTACAAAATGATGACGCTTTTGTTTAATTTGTTTTTCAAGTTATCCAATGATACAATAGCTATCAATAAAATATATTATCCTTGCCTAATACAGTTGTTTGCATGTCATGTGTAAATCTAAACCTTCCGACATGAACAGAGCACTTCGAAATTTGTGCCTTATATAAATTTTTAATTGCTCCGTTATTTGCAAAGGGTAGATTATATGTTCAATTATTAGCAAACCTAAATCAACACACGGTAAAAGTGAACAAATATATAGTCAATATGGGACATTATTCCATAGCTAAAAGTACCATAAATAAACTGAAATATGCCTGCAAGATGCTTCATGAAATTATACTTTTGAATTCATTTTAATCAACGCAATGTTTTGGTTATTTTATATTTCGAATTTACCTGCAAAATATATCATGCAAAAGATTTTCTTGTTTTTTTTTCGTTTTGTGGCCCATGTGTTTCTAAACAGATTGTACAGAATAAATATCTACATGGACAAATAATATAAATTCAAAACGACAATATTAGATAAACTGTGGGAATCGATTTTTTTTCACAGTCATTTAAAATTGTGGCATTAATGGCTGTTTCTAAAATAAGTTGGAAATAAGCCATTGGTATGCAATGAATATTTAATTGCACAAATATGTCAAGCTTCGTATCTTTTGGGCATATATGTAACGTTCAAAAACCGAGTCCCCGAAGAAAAGACATACTGCTACGTATCACGAAGAAATGTCTATTTTTACATGCGACTAAAAGAGATAAAAACTCACTCGGTTTAGATAAAATAGTTGGCATTTCCTACACGTACATTTGACGTACGAGTTTTATTACAAGCGAGTTAGAATATGTCCAAAAAGTGCTCCTATGTATTCTAAATACTAATATTTTTGTCATATTTCATCTGTCAACTTGGATTATGAAATACACTTTTTGTGATATTTGCCTGTGGAAATGTTTAAATTACGTCAATCATAAAGCCGCCCTAATAATAATAACATGAAAAAGGTGTAAGGCAGTCATAAGTTCAACTTCAAATATATCTTAACTTGCACTAAAGATAGCCACGTTTTCTGCAAATGGATGAGCGAATAGAAACTAAAAGAAAACGTTTATTCTATTATTTTGTTTATTTCAAGAAAAAACCTACTTTATATGCTAGCGCAAACGCGTGTTTGACACTAGAAAGGGTTTTCCATGTAAATAAAAATTTCTAAAACAATATTTGTCACAAATTTTTAAACTGAATTAATGCACACAAAATGTGGAGATTTATGTTTTTAACTTTGAGTCTGTATTTTATAAAACCATATGGCAATTCACATTTTACATTGTCATAAGGTATATTATTATTATACCAATATTTCTTTTTCTTGAAATAAATTAATAAATTATTCTACTTGAGGTGGTCTAAAACGAAGAATTGTAAAGACAAACTTTTTTTAAATTTATCAAGAAACACTGGAAACTGGTATTTACGCAAAGTCTTCTAGAAGTATCTAAATCTATATGACATTTTTATATTAACATTATTCATT
>JAQFZG010003263.1:0-14066 GCA_034695465.1 Entomobrya nicoleti | reverse complement strand
CTCACCATAACAGGCGTTGAGTCTCCAGGAAAAAAGTCAACTTGTTTAAAATCGTTAACCACAACGAGGCATTTATCATTTGCAATTTGATTTAGTATTTGCTGCAGATTAATAAATATTTGTATTTTTTCCAATTCTGTTGCATTGAATTCGTCAAAGTATCTTTCAAGCAAATCGTCTTCACCTAAATATGAAAAAGATGTCTTTAAATTGTGTCTCGTCGGCAAAACGTCTTTAAGCAGTTCTGCGCTCAATGTATAGTTGAAGGTTAATGCGTTGTCCGGTGATGAATTAACTGTACCCGTTTGCACAACTACATAAATTACTACTTGTACCATAAAAAACCTCATCTTAAAAGGTAGTTGAATTTTTTGTCCGAATACGTTTTAATAGTGATTTTTGCACAAAAACATCAAAAGGGACCTGGTGGTTTTTTGAAAAGGTACTTTATGGCCAAATATTTTTTTTGCACTAAAATTTACTTTCGAACTAAGATTCAGCTTTCTTGTAATACTGCTTTAAAATGAGAGCAAGCTCTGTTCTTTGTGATTATCGATCTTTTTAGTATTCAATTAAAACAAGCTATTTTCCGGGTTAGTTCGTGCTAACTTTAATTGACTTACAAGGATTATATATCCATTGCTACATTCAAAACAGCTTAACATGAACTTAACCTGATACAACTTCGATTTCAACATGTTGAATGCAAATACCAATCCACCATTTTAGCTTGAGCTTATCAATTCTTACTCTCATCCAATAGTACAACGTGAATTGAAGTATAAAAATCATATGTGAGTCTGGCTCGCTAATTTTCAGTCAAATTTTTATTTAATTAAAAGAGTTTGTCGGACTTAATTTTTTTTAAATTTAGCTTTGCTTTAGAGGAATTTTCAAATATGTGAAACTTAGTGAAACAGTAAAGAATCAATGGGCATGCGACCTCAGCACTTCTCCCTTCTAATGACATTGCTCTTAGTCAATGATGCATCAGGCCGGGAAATATTTAACGGAGATCTTACTGAATGCGAACTTTTGCGAATTCGAGTTTTTACTCAGAGTAATTTGGAATCCTCGTTTTAAAATGCTGAGATAAATGTATGTTTCATAAGTGTTGAATCTAGCTAGAGATGTATAGTTCTTGTCAGTGCTGTTTATCTAACATATAATTGTATAAGCTTCCTCTGCACGCGTTGTCCTAATTGCCTTGCATTATTGGTATTTTACGAAATATCTTCCTAATCTATTTCTTTGAAGACGAAGCATGACGAAGATATACTGCTTATAATCGAGGTTACACGTGTGCTTTTTTTGTCATAATTTCCCAAAAACCAGTAAATTGGTAGCTGTGTTCGATACATTATCTCATCTTATGATTTGGAAACACGGTAACTTATTTTATCTGCCAGTTGAATTAAAAAGGCCATATTTACGCTTATGGTATTTGAGTTGATCCAAAACGTAATGTTGTGCTGCAAATGCGAAAATATATAAATAAACTGGTAATTAGTACTTACGAAAGTTTTTTTGTTAACTTACATCAGGATAGATACATGTTTATTTGTAGTTGGTATGTAGTAACAAAGGCTATTTTAATTTCAAACACTTTGTTTTGTACTCTGTATACCTAACTTGAACTCGTGTTCAACCTGTGTTTAAACAAGCATTGAACTCATGCTGAAACTAATTTGCGCCAGTTGGAAAATATCAGGGTTCAGTTATGTATATTTTATGCTCCATTACTAAATTATGAGAAATCCATATCTGCGAACAATTTTATGGAAAGTTTGTATTTTTAAAACATAAAAACACGTTGTCTCCAATATAGCAGTTAATTTGAAATATTCTGACTTTAGACTCGAGGTTGTTTTTTAAACAAACCCATTTGATTTTTCCGTCAAATCACAAATAGTTTGCAAGCAAGCTAGTGTTCTAGCCTGATTTGGAGCCTGTTAATTTACTCACAGTCTGCGTCAGCTGTCGGTTAACGTAGATATGATGCATACCTAATAATTTTGTCCTAATGTATACGACATTTGAGGTGAACATCAAAATTAGGGTTCATATTTGATCCCTGTGGACAACTCCAAGTTTGAGCAAACTCTTGCGAGTTTCACAGGGTCCCTATAACGCGATACATTTCCGGACAGTGTCTATAAGTTGTCATGGCCTCAAGAAAGTTATTTCTTGTGCTGCTTCGACAGCAATTCCGTCAATTAATAATTTGTACTTTAGTTAGTTTTTTTACTCAAACAAGGAAAAAATACAAGTATTTTCTTATAGTCTGTGCGAATCCCAGACAAAATAGTTGGTCATCTATTTCTGCTCGGTGTTTTCCCAATTATTGTTTAAAAGTTAAGTTTTTGAAAGTTTTGTATGCTGCTATCATGCCAATATTATCAGAAATATTTTCCTCTATAGTCCGCCAAACATTAAGTGTCACATTTCCTTCCACTTGGTAATTGTAAATGCTTCATATTGATTTATCAAACATTCTGAGAATGGCGTGAAGCTACAATTTGCAAATTCCATTAGTTCAGGGCTGACTAAGCTAAAATTGTGTCAAACTTTTTATCGTTTCAGTTTACTCATGTAAGTGAAGGGATATCTGACAACAATGCTTTGCACACTTTGTATTCACAATATTTGTTTGTAATAATAAATCAAAATAACCTAACAGGGAAAGCTAAAAAACAAATATACTATCGTCATGGTTATAACAAATTAGCGTTTTGTTTGGTTTAAAATAAATAAATTGTTAGTAAATTGGTTTTGATTTCAGTTAAAGTGCTCGTGAAACGTATTTTTACAAACAAATTTCACACTTTGTTCGAGTTTCATCTCGAAAACATTCATTTATCAATTACCTTACATAAAACCATTGTTTATTTACTTCTTTCATTCCGTCGCGTGTCAAAATCCAGAGATTTATTAGTAAAACATGTTATAAAACGATTGAAGCTATAACAAAAGTCGTATAATTCATACATAAATCGTGTATTTAATAGATTTAAAATAACAAACTTTTTAAACATTTTAGTTTTGTTTTATAAAAGCTAATGATAACTACGTGGTAAAGAATTCAATTAATAAGTTTCGATTGCACTATCATTCGATGATAAATGTCCTTGTGTCAATTTTATACACGACTCCATTATGCGTATTCCATTCTAGCACACATTAAGAAAAAAGTAGCATTTTTAAGCAAAAAATACACATTGACACATACTGAGCTCTGAAAATACATAGTGAAATATGATTTGAAAAGGTAAACTACATAAGTCATTTATTTGATGATGTACTAGTAAGCAAATTAATTTGGTACAGCTCTCGAAGTTCAGTTCACAAGGTATATTTTTTTAAATCATGCTACTTTGGTCACCATTGTTAAGACAGGAACATATTTTTTAAATGAGTTTTTTAATGTTCAGCCAATATTTTTGACTAATAAAATGGTTGGTTATATCGAACGTTGTTTGAGGTAGTTTATCATTCAGTAATAGTATTTAGAAATGTTTTTACAAGTTTTTATCAGTAAAGCAGCGTATCATTATATTTTTATTTTCCCACTAATTTTGGACAAGTGTGGTATAATAAAATGATCGCCCGACATTTCGCCAAAACGATGGTGCACTAAATTTGCATTTTTTTTTTCGAATAAAATCACCGTGCTACTTGAAGCATGACATTTGACCAAAAAATATTTTTCAGATACGTCAATTGACCAAATTACAAAAATATGTCTGCCCGAAAGTAATATAAATGACGCACGACG
The DNA here is from genome assembly GCA_034695465.1 of Entomobrya nicoleti. Taxonomy (NCBI): domain Eukaryota; kingdom Metazoa; phylum Arthropoda; class Collembola; order Entomobryomorpha; family Entomobryidae; genus Entomobrya; species Entomobrya nicoleti. The sequence goes on along the minus strand of JAQFZG010003263.1, from coordinate 10,291 downwards.
ATAAGCCCAATATTTTCTAAATATTGATAAGTTTCAAACTACCACTACTCAAACTACTAATATAAACTACCTTAAGAACAGGCAAAAGCAATGTATTGCTCTCTTAGAAAATAATAATTAATTATTTAATACGAGTAAGTTTAGCTTTCTCTCTTTCCATTCGTCCATTACGTTAAATAAATTCAGTGCCTAAATGATTTAATCGTTTCCTGTTTCCTACGTCTCTAAAAATAACTAGTAGACAATACATGAGAAAAAATTGAAATATTATGTACTATTCAAACATTTAAAAAATTGAATTAAGATTTCGTTAGCTAACTCTTTATCTCTTGTACAATTTATTGATGACTAAAACAATTGCTTCTTGGAGATATCGAGAATGATAGAATTCCGCATTAAATATCCAAATATTCATTTAAAATAGCTTTGTTTTGTACAAAATAACAAGACTACTGGTTTTTGCTCTACATTTCATAAATTAAGTTTATAATCAACACGCGCATCTAAAATTACATTAAGAACTTCCTTAATATTTTTATTGAACAATTTTGAATATTTGAGCTACTTTCTAGGTTTAAATTTTTACCGAATCATTACGTGTACTTGTGTGGAAGGCACTGGCAGATCTTTGAATCCTGAAGTTCGCCTTTGTATCAAAATTACTAAAATCTTTGCTTGAAATTGAGCTCCGTATAACTAAAACTACTAAAGCTCCGATTTATTTACTCAGATCTCTTTCAATTTTCTAATACTTTTTTTATGTCTCCCTCTAAGATGCACAGTCAATTGCAACAAAATATTTGTCGACGATTTGCACCATGGGTTAAGTATACATTTTCCAACGGACAATATTGGGATAGTCAACTTGAGCGCTTTGCTTCTATTTCCTCCTACTTCTATTATATATGGTGTAGTACATACTACGCCGGACATTGTACTCAAGTATTGCTGGCCAATTACCTCATTTACTTAAATTTAGTTGATACCGATATCCCAGAAACATTAGACAACCTTGACTTGATAGATAACTTGACTGTAAAAGCAAACCAAAATGAAATAACTATAAGCATAGGTATTCTAATATGGCTAATTATTACGGTTATCCTTTCTGGTGGATCTGTAACGGTAGAATATCAAAAAGAAATAACTGAAACATTAAATCAAGCATTTTTATTGGACTCCAGTTTCAAAAAACGATTTCCAGGTGCTAGGCTCCGAGGTCAAGGTTCCAACAAACTAGAAAAAATGATACCTTGGATATGTTGGCTGCCATTTGCACTTCCTATTTTGTTTGGACTTGCATTTTTTCATCCATCAAATCCTATTCGAGCAATGTTTGAAAACGCATTAGAAATAAAACTAACTTTGGTGTCACCTATGAGTTGGTTGTTCCTGTTATTTCAAACATGGGGTGTTGCATGCCTATTCGGTGTCGTATTAGGCGTTCTTTTACCATTTGCTGTTGTCATCATCATTTGTCAAAATTGGCTGCTGGATGGTTCATTGGAACTATCAAACGTCAGACGTGAGCCTACCTACAACATTCATTTTGCAACCCAACGGCTTGAAAGTCAGTCGCCAGCTAAATTGGTATGGATATATCGATCTCTCCAACTGCTCACCGCTTTTTGTAATATTCCCTGTGCAACGTTAAGGATTGCATATCATTCTGCTGGCGTATTAATGATATTTGTATTTTCAAGTTATACCCTTATTGAAAATGGATCATCATTCGTAGCTGGCGGCTCAATAATGGCACTTTCATTGGTTTTGATTTTGGGAGCATTTTTATTTATATCCTTGATTTTATTTTACTTCGAGTGCTTAGCTTTAGATGATCTTGAAAACAAGTGGAAAACCTATAAAAATAACATAATGACATCAATATCAAGAAGATCACAAGTGTACAAGTCTGCACTTTCATTTCGCTCTGTGACTGTGATGTCAACTTACCCGTTTTGTAATGTGAATAGTAGCACATTTCTGGAATGGATAAATGTGGGAATAGATAATTTAGCTAACTTGTTATTAGTTTAGGTAATGCTATTTTTTTAATTGGATAGCTCAAAGCAAAGGCAATTTTTCAAACGTGGTACACTTGAAAACACACGCTATCATTTTGCGCACCTGGCAAAATTATTTTATATTTATTTCCCATTATTTCACTACTACTGTATTAATTTTTTTACATATACATATCCAAACATATATCCAGAAATAAAGAATCTAAACAATCAAATATAATCACACGTTATGAAGTAACTGTAACAGGTGTTACAATTAAAATTAAATTTTGTTATAAAATCAAAGCTTCTTTTATTAGGGCGGTTTTGCATGGTAATTCAAATCAAAACAGATATATGTTTCATTATTGTATTACCGTTGTTAATGATTCCTCATCATCATATATTTTTTAACTAACTGAACACACAACTTATTTTGCCTTCGATAGTAACTTTTTACCATTGCAATATTTTATGTACTAACTTTAAATTTATCATCTTTTTAAACAATTAACAATTTGATGCATAATAGACATTACCTAAAAATCACTCGTTGTTACTACTAACAGGCTTCCTATTACGAACCTTCATAACAAACATAGTGGAAAGAACCAAAAACACCACCAACACATTTGCACCTATTAAAAGAACCTAGTCCTAGTAACGAATGTTGATGTAATAAAAGATTTTGAATCCATTCAACCAAAAACTTCCATCAACAATAATTGTAATAGCGGTTAATAAACACGCCAAGATATAACAGTTTATCAATTCAGGTATAATGTATTTAATAAAATACTGCGATGCTGCCTCATGCATTTGAAAAGACATCAATCAGCTTTTTTAATGTCTTGGGAGATTCGTAGTGGTGTTCGGTCGGTCGATTTAGCGGTTCTTCTGGGTTTCAGGTGTCCGATTTTGTGAAGTAAAAATGGACCCTGGTAAAAGGTGCTCCAAAACGAACCGCTTGTGTAACATGTTGAAGCCATTAAAACAAAATCATTTCAAGAGTACGTGGAAAAAATCCTTATCTTAACCGACATTTCTTCAGTTTCAGGCTGGATTCCAGCAAACAAGGTTCTCATTACCAGGTGGCGCCCAATAAACGCCAATCGAAATTAATTTTTATCTCACTTTTGTGGATTCTTCAGCAGACATGTCCACTAACAGGTAGAACATTGAAATGACTGACATTTAAACAAAATTATTTCACAGTGTTAATGTGTGAAATAATGATTATATACTTGTTTTTCTATCAAAGATTTTTACTGCACGTTTTGCTTACCTTGGCTGCAGCAGTCCTCTGCAGTTCAATTAATTTTAGATGAGTCGTCGTTGTGGAAGTAACTTAATAGGATTGTGTCAAAGTTGACACTTGCCCGTTGACCCTATTGCTTTTTGATCCACCGAAGCTAATTTGCTGATTAAATACTCTTATGAAAATATCTTTTGACAAGCAGTGGTTTTCATACTTATCTGCAAATTTAATTTAGTATAGTTTAGTTTAGTTTAGTTGATTTAGTTGCAATGCATAGCATTTATCTTCGTTTTATCCTCCACCTAAGATTGTGCTGAGGAATTTCCATTTTCAACCTTTGTTGTGAGCAAATCAAATTGAACGACAGTTTGCTCCTGATGAAAAATTTCGGATATTAGTAGAACAAACGAATTCAGAATATTCAACACATAGAAAACCATTTTAGGGGGGTGTTGTAGATGATTTAGCATCCAATTTGAACCAGGAGATCCAACGTTCAACGGCGCCTACAAAAATGACGTAAGAAATATAGCGCAATTTAAAATCGTTAGAATCGTAGTGAAAATGGAATCGCATAATTCAAAACGCAATGATTGCATTAACGTTTACACTCACAACTCTTTGCTACCTTCATATCGGGCTGAATGCAGTCCGGAAATAGCTGGGAAAACACCAACACTGGAGATAAGCGGAAAATATTGGACAAGATAACAGCTCTAAAAGAAAAACTTGGGGTCCACCATCATACTGAGTTGTTTTAAATCACGTAATACGAGTACATATTACCTGCATCAGACAGCTAATTCATTTGTAACACAATATAGTCATAGAAATAACATGAAACTAATAAAAATAGAATGAAAATAAAGAAACTCTAATCTGACAGCGTTACAAATAGAAACAAGAGAAACAAAAAATAACGCAATGCAATTCAAGTTGCAACAAACACATCGAAGAAAAGGTCACACCAAAAAAGAGCAAGTGACTAGTCAGCTGATGTTGAAATTGTTTTACCTTGAAATACATTGAGAAATTAAATATTATAATTTGTCAACAAGATTAGCATGCAAAAGTTATGAGAATGATAAAGTGAAAATATTTACGAGGATGCAAAAGTTTTAAATGTGATGCCGTTTTGTTACCGTATGACTTTATAATCAGTTGTATTGGTAAAAAACTTATCGAGTCACCGAGTAAACTCAGTAGTTTAAACTGATTAGACCTAGATCGCTAGGTCAAAATAACTATTGTACTAACTGCGCAATCAACAAGGAATACAAGGAAAGTTAGTTTTCCAGCTTGTTTCAAAGTAATTCAGAGTATTTAATGCATTTCTGTTTTTCTTTTAGCACATTCTCGAGCACATTCATATATTTTTCTTTATATCAATATTTTCTTACCGATAAATACCAAAAATTTGTATTATTCGAAATAATAACCCTGCAACATAATGAGATAATTGTTATCGCCTGCGGCAGTATAGTACAAGCTGTTTTACTGGGTTATCAATCTTGTCGCTTGCCCATGCCATTCTTACAGGTAATATTAGACTGATGATTTATGAGTCTTTCTTTCACGACGGCTTCAGAGATGAGTTTAATAGTGCTTCTATAAATCAAATGTAATCATGTATAGTCAATAATATGAACCAATGTAAATTGTCATACACATTTTCTTACACTCAAAAGCTTTGGTTCGTATCTGTAGAAGGGAACGTAGATGGTGCACAGAGTAGAAATTATATTCAAATCTAGTATTTGTGATAGTTCGAGTGAAAAGGGACCATCGGGAAAATTTGTCGTTTATATTTATTCCCAGTTGCATTGCGTTTTGCGTTACAATTGGAAAAAATCTAACGGAATTTTTTCCCCGTTGGTCCCTTTTTACTCGCCCAATAACATTTAGAATAAAGCCTACTGTTTAGCAAAAACCTTATGGCACTGATATAGACATCACTGAAAAAGTACCTGAGCCATCAAAAGACGCTCAAAAGAAAGGAAACAACAAATAGCAGTTTTGAACTGCGGCCAGAACAAAAACTAAAACCTCGTTTTACTAAAATGCATTCTTGGACAAATAGCGATTGGGATGCTGGTTAACCAATGAACTCTCCCTTTGCAAATACAATTTGAATTAAATGCACCTCGCAATAATTTTAGAATCTTCAATCGTCTCCAGGCTCAGAATCAAAGTAGTCTCGCGGCGGATAACAAAAAGGTCTGTCAACACCGCTTAAGTTCAGTAGGCTCAATTAACGACTAATTAACAAAATACCATCCATTATAGAATTGTTTCATTCAATATATTAATTTCATTTTTGAATTGATGGTTTTTTTGTCCATAGGGGATACTAATTTTTAAATCGTCTACTACTAAAATTTAGAGAGGTAGAAAATTCCATTTGCTCAAATCATTTTCATCTGTATTCATAAATGAACTGAACTTGTTAAAGGTGAATGAGCAAAAGGATAAACACTGTAAATCACACACAATAACAAACCCATGTAGTAACACACGCATACCTGAAATCCGTCAAGATCACTAGTTTTGAAGTCGAATGAAGAAAGGAATACAAAAATTGACTTGACAAACTGAGTGCAAACTAATTTCATTTCACCTTTTTCCTTCTCTTTGAAAAAACAATAATTAAATGAATGTTATGGGTTATGTAGAAGAAATATGGAATATAATGTGATGTTTATGTCAAAAAACCTGTAATTGGTATGTGTAACGTATTTAACAAAAAATCTGATTATGGCTGTTTCTGGAATATAATATGAAGTGAGTACGTATACTCATATATACCGGAATCAAGGAGTGACAGTGTTGCTGGAGTTGAAGACGCCGTCTCACAGAGCCAGTTTTCCAGCATTGAATGCAAAACAACTCAACTCGGTTTACTTTCTATTTTTATTTCGCACTTGAAGAGGAATTTCATATACGCCATGTTCGTATGTTTTGTGTCCTATTTTCGAACGCTGGAATTATTTCAATTCATTATTTTAATAGATCCTAGATCGACCGTGCTCCGTTTGGGATTTTTGTAAGAATACGAAAAATTAAACGTTAAATAAGTGTACAATTAAACCATTCAATATTTTTTAATGTCATATTTTTTGTTTTATTTACAAGGGAAAATTGGCGGGAAGCATATGCCACCCCAATTAAATTCAACAAGGAGTTGACTGGCAGACATCTCTCTAGTGCAGTCAACTGCCCTTCATAGGGCAGTCAACTGTCAACGTAAATCAATCAAGAATGACCAGCGCTCCAATGTCGATGTTACAAAGGTCAGTCATGTCAGTTATGTCAGTCATGTCAGACAAGTCAGACTTGTCTTCCATTTGAAAGTAAAATTTAGTTAATGACTAACTTGTCTATTAAAAGTGAATCGGAGATGATTGGTAAAGAATATGGTTATGGGAAAGGAAATCAAGGAACTTAAATGACCCCATTACAGTTTAAGAAGATTTCTGACACGTCCTTTTTTCTGAAACGGGATCCAGTGGTGGGATGGGCATAGAACCTGAGCGTTTTGGGACTTAGGTTTCTGGGAAGACAGAAGTGGTTTTCGACCCCTCTGAAAATCGCAGATTTATCGATATGATCGCAGTAAACTGAAAATGGATGTCCGCACGCAGCTCTTCACAACACAACTTTTGTGGGGGAAAAAATGCCTCCTGGTCTTCACATACAGTAGGGGAAACTAGATACCGAATTTTTTCGATTGTTGCGATTTCAAATAATTTACAGCCATAAAGATGAATGAATTACATTAAAGTGTTCATTTAATAAAAGCCCATATAATTACTGACTTACTACACTTTAGGTTCGTTACAATTAACGGCTCAATTTTGTTTGGTAGCATAATTAAATAATTTCATGAATTTTAACCAGAAAAAAGTAATCGAACAAGTTGAAAATTTAATTAATATTATGCAGTTTAGGCTCTAAAAACACATTCTAGTATTTGAAGTTTCGAGTCCAGCCTACATCTCTAGTCAATAGAGAAACCGGCTTTGGGTTTATCCTCGAGGTCAATTGAAATTTTTTCAGTGGTCTAATTATTTTACTTGTATCACTTTCACCACCAAGGAGAAGTTTTCGCCATTGAAAGTACATTGAAGAGTTAACAAAAGCACGAGAATCGTATATTGCATGAATAATTGCATTATCACTAGCATCAATGCGAACTAGCAGTGAATAAACTGCTTTTCTCCTTCTTCCTACAAAGTCATCAGTTCTGTTTTCAGCAAACATGTATGATGCACGGCTGTCTCTTCTAAAACCAAAGAAAATGCGACGATTATTATTTCGGATTTTACGAAGGCTGGTTATGCGTTTGGTTGAGCTCATTATGTAAGTAAAAGTGATTACTTTACGTTACAAGACGTGAACATACATAATCATCTTCACTTCGAGGCGGTTTGAGTTTTGTAAACATTAGGATCTGTGATGCCATATCTCCTCGTTTGGGAAATAAAGATGTGAAAAAAGGGTAAGGGACAAAAAAAATTTCACTTGATTTTTCCAATGTTTATGGTTTTCTGCTCGGTGATTATATACCGTATTCTGACTATCACTTGTATAGTTATGACGAAATACATTCATTTGACTTTGAAATTTTTGATTATAATAATGACACGAAATTAATAATTTACTGTTCACTGAACTATCCCAAAAATAAAAATGAAACTCGCTGGCTTCCACTTGGGCCATGCAAAGAATTCCTGACAAAAGGAGATATAGTTTATATAAAGATGTGTGGAATGACTCAGAATCGTTAACTCAGTATGATAAAGAGTGTTGGCTAAATAATAAGATGCTTCGGCTTTTTTACAGTTAGGTATGAAACTTAAAAGTATTAATGCCAGAGAAAATGCCTCAACAAAACTAGAATCAATGTGGGCAAAGGGGTTACTTACAAACTGCTTCGGTAAATTCATTAGTAAATGTGTAAACGAAAGAACTGTATTGTGTACATCAGAGAAACAAGCAGTTAAGTATTTATCAAGTGGTGATATGATTGATGCTGTGTCATTACCTCCTAATGTGATGATGGTTAACTTGAAAAAAAGGAAAAGTTTTGTTGTAAACAATTTTTGATAGGGTATGACATTCTTTTACAATCAAAGTATCACATTTATGAAACATACTATAGTAAAATTTTCCCGGCTTTCGGAAATGACAGGGTTGCACTTGCTGCTTTAGAAACTGATAATTATATTTTACGCATAAAATGTAACGAAGACAAGTTATATAATGGTTTAAATACCTTGGCTGACATTATTGACTTTTCTCAGCTACCTAAATGGCACAGCTTGTATCGCCCTTATGTACATACGGAACATTTACCATTGAAGCTAGAAGATTTATATATACTTTCATTTATCGGGCTTCGCCCGAAACAAAGAACTATTTTATCACTTGACCCCAACGAGTGCAGTGACCACAAAAAAGACTATGCCCTTTCTGTCTCTTGCAGATTTGTAAAGGCGGTGGAAAGAATATACGTATTATGCATGAGAGATATAGGGAAATTGTAAATAAGATTGATGATGGATATTGCATTTATACATCATTAGATAATAAGCCCTTTTCTTTTAGTGAAAAAGAGAAACGGCGGAAGTTTTTTTCTATTTCAGACGGACAAAGAGTATATTTAAATAATAGTCACGAATATTATCCTATTGGATTGAATTGAATGCTTTCTATATAAATGCAAGTGCTGTTGGTAAACAAGTTAATTGGTCATGGAGAAGCGACAAGGTGTTACATTTTCTCATCACATTATGTGCCTTATTGGTTGGTTGATTTCATTGGTTGATAATATTTATTTTATTTATTTAATGGATAATTTTTATTTTCAAGGCTCATGGACAATCGAAGTTCCTCATAAAATTTTATACTAGTGAAATTGATGATTTTATTTCTGCTCCTGCAAGAAGTTCATCAAAGTTATTTTTTCTTTGCAATTTAGTGGAATCTCAATACTATGCAGGAAAGGCACTACCTATATTGGCAATGGTAAAAAGATTTATGAGGCATAACATTGAGTCAGAATACATTCAAAATCCAATACTATTTAAGCCAGTAGCTATTGAGCAAGTCGATCATATTGAAATTAAAATTCAATCATATGGCGAAACAGCTCTTAATCATCACTTAGTCCCCACAGTAGTAACCTTCTACCTAGTAACCTAGTAGTAGTAGGACCATCATGAAAAAGAAAGGTATAAAATGCGACGAATCTCGTAAATGTTATTGGATAAATAAAATGGATACAGAAGCAAACACAGCAAGTACACACCTCCCAGAGGATTTATTGCCAATTAGTAGTAGGCGGTCGCTAAAAACAAAAAGATAACGAAAGTCAGACAAAACAATGGTAAGGAAGGGTAGACGAAAATCCAAATCTATAAAAGGAGTGAACGTAAGTCGTCGTCATAAGAGACCTGCTGTCACCTCCAAAGGGAAGAAAGCTAAAAGTGTAACAGAGAAGAAGCCACGTAAGTCTGGGAAAAAGCCAAAGCGATCAGATGGAAGCCACTCGAAAACGTTCGTTAAAAGACCAGGAACTTCGGAGTAGCCCAAGTTATCAAACCTGCATTAATTATCAGAAATTCACACAAAAAATTCTGTGAGCTCAGCAATGACATTAAAATTGAGTTTAATGACTAAAAAGACAATAGTATTCTTTTAGATCGGGCAACGTTTGCAGAAAAAACAGAGTCATTACTGTCACAGCTACTAAAGTATTCACAAAGTTTCAATTTAAAAGCAGATAAAATACCAGGTGAATTATCACAACAAGTCAGCCTATTTCAATACACATCGTTATTATTATTGAACCGATTTTTTGCTAAAAAAAATATTAGATTGCATACAAATTACTCCTCGAATTGACAACCTACTCGTTATTAATTAATTAATTAACCTCAAAATTAATTCTACCATATACACAAAATTTCGTGTTTAAAATAACAACATTTCCAGGAGAAGTAAAAAGATCTAATTTGGATATTTTATA
>JAQFZG010003262.1:0-14067 GCA_034695465.1 Entomobrya nicoleti | reverse complement strand
CAAATTTGAGCGAAATCGGTCAACGCGTTCTTGAGTTATCGTGCTTACAGACAGACGGACAGACAGACAGACAGACAGACAAACGCGATCAAGTCAATACTCCGCTGAGCTTCGCTTTCAGCTCCGTAATAATTAGCTGTATGGAATAGGGACTAAAGCAAACAAAATGTATAAATCAGATCTTAATTGTAATACATGAAATTGATATTTATTTTGCTAAAATTTGATCGCAATAGCTGATGATGATTTACCATATAGTCTCTATCTAATAAAGTTGGGAAACTTGTCAAACATTAAAATATCGTCAATCCTTCGTTTCTTCGCCTTCAATAGCGCTTAAAATAGCATTTGTAAGTAGATCAATTGTGTTACAATCTCTCATTGTGCTTGCATGCATTTTAACTTGGTCCCCGAGAAGTGACTGAACAGCGTTTTTAATCTCAACAAACATAAGGGAATCCACTCCTATTTCATGAAAGTTGGAGTTATCATCAATGATATCGACATCATCAAGTCTCAAAACATGTTTAAGAATCGATTTGAGAACAGCCTTTAGCCACTTCAATTTTGCATCCTTGTTTGGTTGAGAATTATATTGTTGCCAAAATTCGTCTGGTTTCATGTGCATAATGCCTGATGATGATGATGAATGTCCACTACTACCTTTCATCGATATGCGCTCATCTAAAATGGATGAAATGTGAGGAAACAGCTTGGCCATGAGGGCAAAAGACTCTACATTAATGATGGCGGTTTGTGTGCGCTGGGATTTAAGCGCATACTCCAGTCCACTGATTCCTTGTAAATTAGACAGCGTTTTGATGCCTGGAAGATCTGCTTCAGTTGCAATTCCCACTTCACCCCATTGACCCCAATTTACTGTGGTAGCTGGCAATCCAATCGAGTTTCTGTAGTGAGCAAAGGAGTCTTCGAAATTGTTACCTGCTGAGTGGTTGGACTGAGCTGGTGACCCGAAAAGTGATGCCATGGAAGAAAATAGAACAAAATGTTCCAAATTCGAATCTTTAGTTAATTCATGTAAATTCAGTGTCCCGTCAACTTTAGTTTTAAATGTACTCGTGAGTGTTTCCCAGGAATGTTTTTCAATAAATCCATCGTTTAAAGTTCCAGCCGCATGCATGACACCTCGTAAACATGGGTATCCCATGAGAGAAATCTTGGTTCGGATTAGATCTTTGCATTGTTCAGAATCACCAACGTCAACCCGAACTGCTATAACCTTTGCTCCGTATACTCCATTCAAAGTATCGATTGACTGCTGCATATATTCAGATGGAGGTTGTCTTCCAGCTAGGAGAACATATTTTGCACCCTTTTCAACCATCCATTTGCAAACAACAAAGCCAATACCTCCAAGTCCCCCTGTGATTAAATAGGTAGCATTCCCATTGAACATGGGAGTGATCACTTCCGGTTTTCCATTATGCTGCCTTACTTCTGGCATGACACACACAACTTTACCAATATGTCTGGCATTTTGCATATATTGAAGAGCTTCTCGAATGTGAACCGCGTCAAATCGTACATACGGAATGGGGCTTATCACTTGTTTCTCTGTCAGTTTTCTTATTTCGAACATTAGACGCCGCCACTCGGACGCTCCCATAGACGCGAGGTCTACAACAGTGTATTGTACATCTGGACGCAGTTTCTTCACTTCTTCTGGCTTCCAAATGGATAGTTTACTCATCTCAACGAAACGTGCTCCAATGGCACATACCTTGAGACTGGCTTCTTTAAATCCTTCACTGGTCAGTGAATTAAGTACAACGTCAACTCCTCGTCCTTTGGTCACCTGGAGAATTTCCTCACCAAATTTTGTGTTTCGTGAGTGAAAGATATCTTGAATTCCTAAGGATTTTAGGTAGTTTTGCTTTCGCTTGCTTCCCGCAGTCACAATTATTCTAGCACCAATTTTTTTACAAATCTGAATAGCACTCAATCCCACTCCACCGGAAGCCGTATGAATAAGCACTGTGTCTGCTGCCGTTATATTCGCAACCTCCACAAGACAATGATAACTAGTTGCTAAAACAGCAGGCAGCGTGCATGCGTCATTCAATGTCATTCCTTGTGGAATAGGTAACACATCACGTTCGTCAAGCTGAATATGACTTGGAAGGGCTGCACCATTCACATTTACTCCAAAAACGTATTCCCCGGTAGACCAAAGTGTTACTTTTCTTCCAACCCGCTTTACTACACCAGCAAAGTCAAATCCAACTGCATTACTACTGGCAAATTCTTTGGATGGTTTTATAACGTTTAAAATATCTTTAAAGTTGAGGGCTGACGATTTTACTTGAATTTCAATGTCTTCCTCTCCCAAAACAAATGGATCAAGAGAACCAAACTGCAAATCAGAGATTGACTTCGTTTCCGGTAAAATCAGTTGAAATCTGTCCGTACAGCTAGGTAACTTCAAATCTGCTAATGTTGGTTTCAACGGTTGCATTTTACAGATAAATCGAGTAGTACCATTAAACGCCACTTGGGTCTCTGTATCCGAGTTGAACAACTCATAAAACACTTGTTCCTCTCCGCTTGTTGTTGTGTTTCTTCCACCAATATCAATACAACGACAGCTTAGATCTACTCGTTCATTTTTGAGTGCCTTTGTGAAACCCCAAATGGTACTGGGATAAAAATGTGACAGGTCATTTCCTTCTGTTGGCATTACCCCATCCAATAGTGCTACAAGCTTGGGTAGAGGTGCTTGATTAAGTGAAAGCAATGCCTTGACCAAATAAAAGTAAGGTTGTAATATAGATTCTTGTGTTGTACAAGTTTTATCAAGTGACCAGCAGTAAAGAATTCCTTCAATTGTAATTTCCTTACTATTTTCAATAGAGTTAAAAAGTTTTAAGTAATCCTGCTCATTGTTGGCATTTATTTCGTAGATCCAATGATTTTTACTTCGATGCTCTATGAATTTTTTGCCTTTTTTCACAATGATAACCTGGCGATATGGAATTGTGGAGAGTTGGTGATGTAATGATCTTGACATTGAGTTAGCATCTTGCTCAAATAAAATCCAAAATTTGGATTTCTCATGAAGCTTATTATATTGGAGGAAATTGGGGGTATTTTCCATTTTGTATGATAAAATCATTGAGTGGATATCACTACCACATGAAAATGCTTTCATTACATTAAACCCAGTTGACTGTAAGACTTCTTTCCATTTTTTCTTGGTTAATGCGCAATGATTTTTTCTTACACCAAAGTCCTCAAAACGCCATAATCCATCAAGTGGTCCGAATAGAAATGTAAGAAATCTGCTAATTTTGGTATTTTCAACCATGTCGAATTTTCCACCACAAGGCTTAAGAAGCATAACTACATTCACCAAGGTATCCTTTACATTTTTAGTTGTGTGTATAACATCGCTTGCCACAATCCAATCGTAGTAGTTTGGTTTGAATCCTTGACTTATTGGATCCTCTTCAATGTTCAGCTTTTTAAAAGTTATGGTTTTCAAGTGGTTTTCAAACTTCTTCTCAGCCCCATCAAAGAACGCAGATGATACATCCGTATAAGTATATTCAAACTTTACGTTCATGTCAATCAAGCATCCAAGAAAAGTTTTGGTGTAAAATCCAGTGCCTGCACCGATTTCCAAAATCCGAAAAGTGCAGTCAATTCCGTGGCAATTCTGTAGGGTCGTGATCAATACTTCCCTGCACATCTCAGATAGCCCCAAAAGTACTCCATAGTCAATATAAAATTCCTCTACTGCAGGCCATTTTGCTTTAGCTTCATGGTTCTCCGGAAATAAAATTGGTAAGGCTGACTGTGTTCCCGTCAAAATTTCACTGTAGTTTTCTCCAAGTTTGGCTAAAAGCAAAGTTGGCTTGAACGAACTTACAAGTTCATCTGATAACCTGGCCGAAGATAACTGCTCCTGTATATGCTTCAATGATGGTGGAATGGTCACCAATTTCCAGTTTAACGATTCAACATTCTCCAAAATTCCTTCCTCTTCCAAAACTCGCAAAATATAGGTAAACATTTTTTCATGTTCTTTTTGAATCCCAAGATCCCTTCGAAATTTGTCCTCGTTGAAAACTTCATTTAAATTTGGTTTCCATCCACATTGATATAAGCAGCGTAAAAAGTTGTAGCATACAAAAGTTTCAAGATTATCTAAGGTGTCTCCTAACTCTGGAGTCAGAATGTTATATTTTTGCTTCATGTACCTTGAAAAGTTATCAGGAAAGGAATTCTCTGTTGCCAATTTTGATAAATCGCATCTATTTTGTGAGGGACCCATCCTGGGTCGCCAAGTCTCTTCCCACAGATCCGGCATTGGGGACGCCTGTTGTTCCAAGACAGACTCAACCGCTTTTACTGTTGTGTCAATAAACTCAACGTCAGACATCACAGCCAATGCTTTTCCAGTGGAATCAATTAACAACGCAACGGAATCATTGCAGTTATCGTAAACATGAATATATATCTCTCCCAATGTACACGAGCTATCGGATAACCAAATAAATTTGCCAATTTTTATTGGAACTTTGAGTTTTGATTTAAAGTTCGATTGTATCCGGATCATCATGATGGCCTGGATCATAGCATCCAGTATTACAGGATGAAGAATGTATTGACCAGACTGAACATCGGGGTAATCTGGTACTTTTACCTTTGCCAGCAATGTGCATTCTTTTTCATTTGTCCAAACTTTATCCAAACTACGAAAAGCATTACCAAACTTTAATCCAGTTGAGGCTAATTTATCATACATTTTAACGAGATCGTTGTTTGGTGGTTTTCTCAGTGTTTCTTGGAATTTATTATAACAGAATACACTCTGCTCCTCTGCAGTTGGAAGAGGTGAAAATGTGGAAACGGAGTGTTCCAACCAGCTTGTTGTACTTCCAGATTCCATGTTATGAAATATTTTCACTGTCATGTCATTCCAATCATTTCGATCGTCTTTAGATCCGTTGAGCTCAACGACAGTTTGCATCTGGCAAGTTTTTGATTCATTTAATGCGAGGGGTGCTTTTATCATGAGGTTTTCTACTTTCATTGGACGACTGGGTCTATTTAGAGAATCAACAGAGCTTTCCACAGTAGCGAGTCCCGCCGCAAGAGACATTTCCAAGTAGCCTGCTCCAGGAAATATTACAGTTTTGCCGATTGCATGGTCTTTAATGTACTCATGGCTTGACAAATTTACTCCACTTTGGAAAATTTTGGTGGAGGATGCGTTGGAAATAACCGACCCAATCAGTGGATGAATTACATTGCCTGTAGCGTGTACCAAATTGGGCCAATACTTCTTTCCAATGAATGGGTAGTGAGGAAGGCCATGAATTTTCTTCCGCTTGTAAAACTGATCAATTCCATTCCAATCGATATCAAAACCCATCAAGTAAAGTTTCCCAAGGGAATTGAAAATAATTTCCCAGTCATTGTTTTTGCGTTTAAGAGATGAGAAACATAACAAGTTGGAATTACTGTTTAATATGGTCAACGCAGACAGCACGGGCTGAGGGCCAATCTCAATGAAAATATTGCAGCCAAGTTCAACGGCTCTTTTGCTAGCGCTCAAAAAGTTGACCATTTCTCTTGTGTGCCGTACCCAGTACTGTGTATCCACTTCGTGCTTTAGTACAAGGTCTCCTTTCATTCCAGAAATAAATTCACACTTTCCTGATGTAATAGGTTTTACTACTGTCATGGCAACTGATCTGTAAGCTTCTAGCATTGGATCCATGTGCTTTGAATGGAACGCATGTGTTGCCCCCAGAATTGTACATTTTAATTTGTTTTCTGTACAGAATTTAGCAAATTCCATGATCACATCAGAATCCCCAGCGACCACAGTCTGCTCACTGGAATTAATTGCTGCATAGTCAAGCAACTTTTCAGTGTCATTACCAGGAAATGTCTTCATTAAATTTTGAACTTCTTTGTAGTCTGCTTGGATGACAAGCATTTTCCCACGAGGCAGTTTATCGATTAGTCTGCTCCTCTCCGCAACCAATTTGATTGCATCTTCTACAGGAATTATTCCAGCGCAGACTGCAGCAGCAAACTCCCCAAGGCTGTGACCCAACGCATAGTCTGGCTTCACTCCCCACGACTCCCACAATTTGAGCAGTGCATATTCCACGCAAAATATGGATGTCTGACTGTAAATCGTACGGTTAATGTCCTCCAGATAATCTTCATTCATTGGCCATAGAACTTTCTTCAGACTGATTTGGTAGCTTTCCCTAATAATCCTCTCACAATAGTCAAAATGCATCTGAAATACAGGACTGGAGTCGTAGAGCTCCTTTGCCATTCCTGGATATTGTGATCCTTGGCCCGTAAAGAGGAAGCAGACTTTTTCAATTGAGTTAGTATCGACTTCACCCTTCATATATACTTGTTGTTCAATGCAGGAAATCGCATCATGTTTGTTTTTAGCTATTATTATTGCTCTGTGATTAAAATTCGCTCGACCAACATTGGATGAATACGATATATCAGCAAAAGACTCGTTATTCGCATTCATGATACCTTTATACTTGGTTAAAAGTATAGTCAATGCTTCTTTAGTTTTCGCCGAGATTTTTAAAATGTGATGGGAACGCTCAAGAGTACTAGCATTCGTAAGCGCATTCAAGCTTGCATTCTCAGGGGGCTCTTCTATAATGGCATGTGCATCCGTTCCCGTGATTCCAAACGAACTCACTCCAGCAATTCTAGGTTTTCCTGGAGTCTTTTTCCAATCCATCCGTTCCAATGGAATAATAGCTGGCACAGACTCCAAATTAATGGTTGGGTTAAGTTTTGTAAAGTTTGTGTGTGCTGGAATGGTCTCATGCAACATTGACAGCACCACCTTCATAATGCCTGTAATTCCAGAGCATGACTCAGTATGCCCCACATTTGTCTTGACTGATCCAATGATCAATGGACTCCGTCTAAATGGAGAATGATAAGCCTTAGCAATAGCAGCTACCTCCATGGGGTCTCCGACTATAGTTCCAGTTCCATGAGCTTCCACATACGAGACCTCTTCAGGTCCCACCTGTGCGGCAATCAAGGCATTCATCATAGCCAGTGACTCACAACGAACAGTAGGTGTTCCTAAGCTGTTGGAAGTGCCCTCCTGCGCCACTGCTGATCCCCTAATCAGAGCCCAAATGTTGTCATTGTCTCTGATGGCGTCTGAGAGCCTTTTTAACACAAGGACTCCACAACCCTCAGCTCTAGCAAAGCCATTGGCATCCTCGGAAAATGTTTTGCAGTGTCCATCTGGAGAAATTACCATTGGCATTTCATCTTTATCGAATGGGTGTAGAAGAAGATTCACTCCACCTACTAAAGAAAGATTTGTTTCTTCATTCAGAAGGCTTCTACACGCCAAATGCACAGCCACCATAGCAGAACTGCAACCAGATTCGGTGGCGATACTTGGACCTGTGAGCCCCAAAAGAAAGGATAACCTCGCTGTAGCAGCTCCAATGGAATTTCCCATGTATCGTCTGTAAAATTCAGTATTTCCCGAATGTGCTATAATATCTTTGTAGTCATTCGTCCAAGACCCCATAAAAATTGAGCCTGAAGTTCCTCTTAAAGTATGAGGGTCAATGCACGCATCCTCCAGACTCTCCCAAATTAGCTCATGCAGAAGTCTATGCTGGGGGTCCAGGAACAGCATTTCCTTTGGTGAAATAGCTAATGAAATAACCATAAAATATAAAATATTAATACATTCAACCATCATACAATTAAAATGGTGATGACTTCAAGCTCGACAAAAATACATATCTACCAAAAAATCTCGAGTCAAACTCGTCAACTGGAACCTTCAGGAATCCTGCGTTGGTTTTTCTCGCATGAGCCATTTGTCTACTGCATTGTTCTCGCATCCACCGAAATGGTGGAGGACTACATGTAGCATCCTGGCCCTCGAAGAGTAAGTTCCAAAATTCATCAAGGTTATTGGATCCTGGAAAGCGACAGCTCATTCCTACAATGGCGATTGGTTCTTTATCGTATTGAGATGTAAGGATATGTTCTGCTGTTAACGGTGAATCGACTTTTAAGGAATGCTGAATTAGTGGCGTGACATCCTCGTCTCGGATTTTAAGCCAGTGAATTAAAACCAGTTTATCCAAGCTTCCCATGTTTCCTAATGCCATCATATCAGAATCATTTGGGTAATTCGCCAAATTGACCACTGAGATGTTATGTTCATGGCTATGCGAGTAAAAGTCATTTAGTTCAAATGAATCCCTTTTATTTGAAAAAAACGTGTACTCTGAATCAGTACAAAAAGTATTTACCCGAGAAACGGCTTTCTTGGTAGCAAAACCTTATTAAATTTTCCATCAAGGGATCGAACATTTTTGCACTGGTTTTTCTCCCATGTCTTCATGTAATTTCCAATCCCAGATCCTTAAAAGTAAAGTCAGATATACATGTGCATATGAAATTAAACTATAAAACTTATCTAATTTATCTTCAACATGATAACTCATTCAAATACCATTTGTGTTCTTCATTCCCATTAACAATGCATTAAAATGAGAAAAGGAGGGTTTGAAAAGAAACACATCCGCTTTCGCATCATCGTCGGCTAATACCAGACTTTCTGTCATCTCAAAGAAAATGTCATCACAGTTTTTAACAACAAGCATGTAAGGCGACAAGTACGCACATGTCTTGAATGAGCGAAGAGCCAAAATAGAGTACAGTTTGGCAAAATCACTGGGTTTCAAGTGAGCAAAATTCTGATCTTCTTCCAGGTAGAAAACAAGGTCAAATCCAAGGTTCAGGGCATTCCTATTGTAGTTGATCAATTAGTTAAAGTTATCCGTTATTTTTTCACTTTAGCACTTTATCGTACATGAAAAAAAACCAAGATAATTGCAAAAGGTACCGTAATCCTAGAGAAATTTTTGGGGATGCGATTACAGCAACCATTCGACTTGTATAAGCTCTTTTTAAAGAGCACAACAAAATCAGTGCACTAATGGAGTCCTCGTCTGAAACTGCGGAGGTCACCCAAACCTGTTC
This sequence comes from Entomobrya nicoleti, assembly GCA_034695465.1. Classification (NCBI taxonomy): domain Eukaryota; kingdom Metazoa; phylum Arthropoda; class Collembola; order Entomobryomorpha; family Entomobryidae; genus Entomobrya; species Entomobrya nicoleti. The sequence continues at coordinate 5,022 of JAQFZG010003262.1, read as the reverse complement.
TTTAGATCCTAAAATATTTTCCATCGCAAATTGAATCTATCATCGAATTACGCCTATTTCAAGTAGATTAATCGTGTTATGTTATGACACTTACCCAACATGATTCAATAGTTTCTTGCACAAAAGTCAATTTATTGCATGGTTTGCATAAAGGGATTTCGGATAGCGTACCATATATACTAAAGCAGACAGTTTTAAAAAGTCCAAACAGTTTATGTTCGATTATTTTTTTCAAAAGAACGTGCTTCTACTTTCAAATTCAAGGTTATACTGGAATATCATTTTATGGGCTGCTTTTATTTTGTTGCTTTATCAAAATAAAAATGTATTTAGCCTAACAGTGCAATTTTTTTCATAAAAAGAAGATATTATCTGCAAAATGTTGGGGATTTTCCTGTATGTTATGCATTAAGAAAAGATGAAATACGCAAAGAACAATTAAAAGAAGAAGTTTTGGAGTTTTCGAGTAAGAATGATCTATTTTTTGAACATTTTCTTCATCAGTCATATATTCGAGAAATTTCTTTTAATTTAAGCTGTTGTTTGCATATCGAAAGTAGTGATGATGTCATATCAAATGTACCCTTTCGTCACACTCTTCGTTTTCATTTACGTATTTACTTAAGCCATTTATAAAATATTTATGATTATGATCAATATCATTTATATGGTTATGTGATACATGTTTATAACACGAATGTCCTCAATTCTCATTTTGTCTAATTAAGCCGTTTTCAAGGAGTATTAAATGCATATAACACAGGGATTTTCCCAACCAAATCTTTTCTATCTATTCTTTTGATCTTTCAACCTAAAGATTTTTGACTTTCCCAATCTAAAAAAATCCCAAATGGGTTATCCCGAAATTCCATTGTCCAGTCCTGGTCATCCAACCGAATATTATTTAAAAAATAGAAATAGTGAAACAATATATGTATGTGAATGTATATGTTTTTTGATAAAACACATGCTGACTTGAGCTGCCATTGTTACTGAACACTGTTTGTATTGCCCTTTGTTTTAACGTCAGAAAGCGTGAAGCTCACGTATGCGATTTTAATTATCCAGGCTATCTGATCTGGTCAACTCCGAATAACTAGTTAAAACATTTAGGTATGGTATACGTCATTGTTATTAAATTCGGATATGAAAAGTGTTCGGCTTAAAATCAAGTGTTCGTAATTTTCTTACAATCCTAAATTTATATATGGTTTAAGAAAACGATTCAATTATGCTTTAAAAATCATTTTAAATGCACACACCTTTGTATTGCAACGTTTCATGAAGTTCGAATGTTAAAAATGAAGAAGTAAATTATTTTAAAACGATAGGAAAAATACATCATCAATATTTTAAGGTCACACCCCGGCATGCACACAAGGCATGTACACAAAGGTCAGGGACAAGAACAAACGCACAAACTTTTACTTTTTTGTTCATTCTTTTTATCCTTGCATTTCTACTGCTACGTTGTCGTTGCGTTGTGTGCTGCCACCCCTTTCCTGTTCAAAACCAAGTCAGTCAGTCAGTGCCAGTGTCACACGCTAATCCCGACAATACTCGGTAAAACAACGGAAACACTGCAGTGAACGCCTTCACTTGTATTATTTTTTGATGTTTTGCCATCTACTGGTGCTCTGACCTCTGACTGAAATAATTTACAGATTTCAAATATTTGATTTAATTGCTTTCCATCGTGTATGTATATAAAGTTCATTAACCTTGTGTCTCCGTCGCCATTTCTAACTTCTAACGTCCGAAATAAATATAAACTGAATGATTGATATCGATAGAGACTCGTTATTGCTTGATATGGTATTTCTTTATTACTGGAGCACAATAAACTAAAAGAAATTATATACATTGAAATGTATTTTTTAAATATTTAAAATGTCAACACCAGGTTTTGTTGGGCACTTGAATTCATATTATACATATTATAAATACATTTCACAAACAATTTTTTAAACACTCAAACAAGAACCATACAATCATAATCATAATATAGTATAGTAGAACAAGATATTTCTACCACATAGGTAGAATAATTCTACCTATGTATCTTTACAAAATATGTACATTAAATAAAACTTATAAATAATTTCACAATTTAAATTTAGCAAACCATCCCTTATCCTTTGCATATAACAAATCTCTGTGAATACAGTCCATACTTGAACAACATTCCTTGTAAAATTCTGGAAGAATATTGACAATCTTTTTACTGATCCCGAATGTTTTATCTGTTCCACCTTGAAGTATCCATTGCCTTAATGCTGGCGAAGCATTAAAAATTGACAAGAGATCTTCGTCGCTAGATTTATAAAATTCGCTAAAAATGGCAAATGGCGAATCATCTGCTGTAGCCTCCGTGATTTTCTTTGAGAACTCCGAAAACTCGACAATATCAACATTGTATCCCAACTTCTTGGCCACACTGACAAATTCCTGATCTACACCTGGACTCATATTAGATATATTGTACACATCATCCGGAGCATTAGGATTCAAAAAGATTTGCACTGATGCCCATGCACATATGTCTACCGGAAGCATAGCTACGGGCATAGGAGTACTTGGCATAATGCCTTGTTTCAAAATAAACATGTATCGTAGCATCGCGTGATTGTGGTCAATTACGAAACTTCCCGTTTTTGAATCGCCCGTTATTAATGGAAACCTGAAAACCTTTCCGGAAATATCTCGTTCCGTAACCGCTTGTTTCATGAGCATGTCCCCGACAAACTTGGTAATTGGATAGGCTATTGTAGTAATGTGTTCATAATCATTGGCCTGAGGCCAGCTCTCTGACACATCACCATCTTCATCCAAAGTTGAAAGAGCCAAAAAACTGGACGCGTAGTAGACGTGCTTTAGCTTGCTACCTGTACATGCAAACTCCAAAATATTCTTGGTGCCACCAACATTCACCGTCCGAGTATTAGTCCGGGATTTATACTTTCTATAGTGCTCTGAATGATCAACGTGAGCAGCGCAATGAAAAATTGCATCTACCCTGTTGCACATATCCTCCCACACAGTGGGTTCCAATCCTAAATTGGCAGACGACACATCTCCATCTATGCAAAGAACTTTGCTCATATTTACCTGAGGGAGGAGTTCTCTGCTCTCAAGAATTTTTCGAAGACGGTTTATTCCGGAAGCATTCTTGTGTGGTCTTATCAGACAAATGACTTGGGTAATTTGAGGATTATTTGTAAGTTCTCTAAGAACATACGGCCCAAACGTTCCTGAACTGCCTGTAAGCATCACATTTGATACATCATTTATTTTTATTTTTTCTTGGCCAGGTTTCCGAATCACGTGATCAGCAAGCTGACAATCCTCCTTGATAAGTTCCGCTACTTCTTCCAGCGTGGGAATCTGCTCTTCTTCAAATTGTTCTCCTTCAATTATTTTGACGAGAGCGTCCGTAAGTAAATTGATAGTATTACAGTCTCTCATTGCGCTTGCATTCACAGAAACTCTGTCACCAAATAAAGCTTGAATGGAATTCTTTATTTCAACGAACATTAAGGAATCAACTCCCATTTCTTGGAAGTTGGCGTTGTCCTCAATGACATCGCTGTCGTCAAGTCTCAGAATATTCCTTAAGATTCTCCGCAGCAATTCCTTCACCATTTCTACCTTTGCCTCCAGGTCAGGAAGGGAGTCGTAATGCTGCCAAAATTCCTCTGATTTCATTAGCATACCACCTGGCCCAGAACCCGAGCTGCTGGATTTCCACACACTCTCATCCAAAATGGAGGAAAGATGGGGTAACAATTTGCTAAATAGAACGAAAGACTCCACATTTAGGACAGCGGTTTGTGTTCGTTGAGATTTCATCGCATACTCCAAAGCTGTTGTTCCTTGCAAGTTTGAAAGTGTTTTTAGCCCAGGAAGATCCATTTCTGTTGCTATTCCCACTTCACCCCATTGTCCCCAGTTGATTGAAGTTGCAGGTAATCCTACCGAATTTCTGTACTGGGCAAATGTATCTTCAAAATTATTCCCAGCTGAATGGTTACTCTGTCCAGGAGAACCAAATAGTGAAGCCATGGAAGAAAACAATACAAAATGTTCCAGATTTGCTGTCTTTGTAAGCTCATGTAAGTTCCAAGTCCCTTTCACTTTGGTTTCAAAGGTGCTTGAAAGCTTTTCCCAAGTTTGATTTTCAATAAGACCATCATTTAGTGTCCCAGCAGCATGCATTATACCTCTCAGAGGCGGCAGTCCCATTACAGGGATTTTTTCCTGGAGAAGCTCTCTACACTGTTGAAAATCACCTACATCAAGCTGAAAAGTTTGCACATTCGCTCCGTTCTCCACGTTAAGCTTGTTAATTGATTGTTGCATTGCTTCAGTTGGAGCGTTTCGACTGGCCAAGAGAACGTGTCTGGCCCCCTTGTCCACCATCCATTTACATACCACAAATCCAATACCTCCAAGACCTCCCGTGATTAAGTACGTTGAATTTTCATTAAACATGGGAGTGTGAACTTTACGACTTCCATCTTGCTGTCTTACTTCTGGCATTTCACAAACTACTTTCCCTATGTGTTTTGCCTTTTGCATGTACTGAAGAGCTTCTCGAATTTTACCAGCGTCAAATCTCACGTATGGTATTGGATTTATTATTTTATCATCGGCAAGCTTTTTAACCTCACCCATCACTCTTCGTGATTCCTCCAAATTGAAAGCTGAAAGATCTACAATCGTATAGTGAACATCGGGACGTAATTTCTTCACTTCTTCAGGTTTCCAAATAGATAGTTTACTCATTTCGACAAAACGTGCTCCAATAGCGCATGCCTTCAAAGTGGCTTCCTTAAATCCTTCACTAGTTAATGAATTTAGTACAACGTCCACACCACGGCCGTTGGTCACCTTAAGAATATTATCTCCGAATTGAGTGTTTCGTGAATGAAAGATATCTTTAATTCCCAAAGATCTCAAATAGTTTTGTTTCCTCTTGCTTCCAGCGGTAGCAATTATTCGGGCCCCTACGCTTTTACAAAT